>PVIC010001626.1:34708-88807 GCA_004025085.1 Thryonomys swinderianus | reverse complement strand
GCGTAGGGGTTACGGCTTCCTCATGACTTTGAGGAGTATGTAATTCAGCCTGTAACTCTGGCTGTATGTAGCCCAATCATTGCATCCTGATCTCCACTTGTACAGAATATTGGTCACAAAGATTATTCTCCTGCATTTACTTATCATGAATTTTTGACCTAGTAAAAGTCCACTGTCTTTCTTGAAAAAATAATTCTTTCTCACTAGATGACCACCTGAGCTCAGGAACTGCAAAGTACCCAGTGGCCCATGCCAGCTCGTCCGGGCCTCTTGGAGTGACTGGACCTGGCAACTAAACTCATAGCCAACCCTGTAGATGCTGGCTGGTCCCAGAAGATGCTTCTCTGAGAATGTACCATTCCAGGCAACTCTGATGGGGTGATACAATAATTTAGCACGGCTTTTCATGCAGCTATTTTGGTACAGCCTTAAAATTGAATCCGTAAACTCTCTTCTACCTTGTTCATAAAATGTAGAGATTTCATCCCAAGAGACTCTGTCTAAACACTTTCAGATTCTTCGGCCCAATCTGTAACCAACTAGGTAATTAGGTGTCGATGAAAGTTGTACACCTGCATGCTGTAGCATTTCTGTGAGCCTGGGGATCATAGGAGGTGTTCTGAGAAAGCCCTAGTACAATGTCAGGTGACTGTACGTATGGCCAGGGTGAGCTGTGACATGAGACCACTTACATCGTACATTTCAGCCCCTTCCTTACCTGTCATCCTTATCTGGCATAAGGTTACCAATTTCTCTGTGCTCCCAACCCCTTAGCCTTGGGTCACTTACAACCATCTGGGCAAGGCGAGGACTCAGAAAACACACACCTTTGTTCCATCATCACTAGACAGTGACTTGCAGAGCTTCTCACGTCAAACCAGGATTAAAAGTCCTGCACCATTGCTGCCTTCCATTAAATCCAAACCTAGACCAAGAAATACACAGTGATCCTCATGCCTGGAGTCGTCTCCTTCTGTCAAGGGTGCGTGTGGGAATATAGTTACCCTTACACTCACAAAAACACTATCCTTATCATGGGGAGACCCTGGCCCCACTTCTGCTGGATCTCAGTATACTACCCAGTCACTCACAATGCATAGATACATGGCATTAAGTCCATTGTGTGGATCAAATAACTGTGTGTGTTGTTTTGAAAGGCATTGTTGAAAGTCTTTCCAAATTCATAGGTACATCCCTACTAGGAAATACCTGAGTACACAGGGGTCCAAGTTCTGGGAAGAAATACACTGACCAACACTGGGGTCCAGAGAGATCACCCACGTGGCAGTGCCATAGAGCTCAACTTCTAACCCATCCACAATGCTGACCTCCTGCTGGAAGTTAGAGGACTCTCCCTGAGCCCCTTCCGAGTTATTAGAAGTCTTCCTACTCTTCTTAAGCAAAGTGCAAAGTGTGCTTTTGATTCCATTTCCCTCTGTCGGTCCTTCATCAAACACTGCTCCTTTGACCCCCACCTCCCTCTCTCCAATCTCAAGCTCCCCTATCCAGCGCCATGTGCTATGGGGAGATACCAGCCTCCTAGTGATAACATAACTTGTCGTAGTGCTTAGTCTACTGGGAAAGGTTCAAAATAGAAGCAGAGCCACTAGAATCTGCCTCGCACTCTTGCATAACTTTAATGAAACATTTTCTCAAAGGGGGGAGACCTGCCCCTGTGCCTCCTTCAGTAGTGTATCCAGGGACAGCAGAAGGTCCCCCCTGTATCTCTTGCCCTCTACACTGATGTTAACGCTCTGTGCAAGGTGCCCTTTTCCTGAACTGTGATGCTTTAGGGCCAACAGGAGCCAGTTGTCTTCCTGTCTTCTCGATTGTCTTTGGCTGTGGCTCCTGTGTTTTCTCACTGTTACTACCGGCATCCCTTTACTCCTGGACTATCGTGGCCTCATCCATTTTCAATCTGCCTTAGTTCCTGGGCCTCCAAGGGAGGACCCAGGCAATATTTTTCCTCTGTTTCCTTTGCCTGATTCCTGTAAACATCCTCCCTGAGGAATGAGAAGGAAGCCGCTCCATACAGTAGGCTGCACAGGAAAGCACTCGCTTGTTCCTGTTCACCAGTACGTATGAGTGAAGCATATGCCCTGAGAAATTATTTCTAGTCTTCCTTTTTGTGAAATCGTTTCCAGGATAAAAACATTTTCCATTCTAGCTCACTTTTTCTCTGAGACTTTCACAAGCCAGCCCTGAATGCTTTGACTTTCCTGACAAAATCTTCAGTTTATTACTACAACAAATTGTACCCTAACCAGCAGGATATCAAATCCTAGGGAATCTTTAGGGATGCATTGAATTTCTCCTGTTGAATCAATCTCTTGTTGGCTACCCCTGCAGCTGAGAGCTGCTATCTCTTTCCCTTTTTTCACGTCTTGGATGAGAAAGTAGGAAAAAAAATATCCCATTTTCCTCTGTAGGGAACCAAACAAAAAAATCAGGCAGGTCTGTGAAGTGGAAAATGATGGGTGAAGCTTTGAAAGACTAAAAAGTAATGTATTAGTGCCATTTTAATTTTATATAAAGAATACTTTGTAGTTATTTTAGAAAAAGTTGATCAGCACATTTACATGTTATTTATCTGTGAATGCAGAGTGAAGTCCAATAGCACTTTCAGAAATTCTCTAAGGACAGATGAATGGACCTCCAATTAAACTGCACAAATAAAACTGATTTACCCAACCTCGAAGAGTGGTGATAACACTTGTGAAGAACAGTAAGCGGTCCTTGTACAAAATGAAAAATGGAGAATAAATGTCCTCCAAAATGATAGGTCCCTTTTTGAGATAGCTAAATTATTTTGAGCAAGAAAAACCACCCTGAGCTAGTTCATAGAGAGCTCTTGAGTGTGTGAAAGCATACTGTCGGGAGGGTGCACGGTACTGTCAGTGTTCGGTGTGCTCCAGGTTACGGGCCCGGCGAGGTGCTAGGAGAGGGAGCAGGCTGCTGCGGCCCTGAGCAGGGTAGCAGTGGAGACAGCCTGCTGCCCCGCAGAGAGGGAAATGGATGATGGAAATCGCTCTTGCCGCACAAAGGACACCAATCATACTAACACGATCCTTTCGAATTAAAGAAGAACAAACCTGCTCTCACTTATAATGGGAAATATCTCCGTAACATCCTCCTGAAGTAAGATAAATCAGGTTCAGCAATCGTAAAAGCATCTGCCAGCTATTTGTTAGTCTCACCTTTGCTGAGAAAGAGGTGAAAGGACTTGAACTCTCCTTTACTGTGCAACTTTCCTAACCTGCAGTAACTGCTGTTGTGTGTTAAGAACCCGTTGTGGGGACCAGAGATTTAGCTCAGTGGTTCTGTTATCTTCCTAGCAAGCACAAGGTCCTTGCAATCCCCAGTAACCACATACAACAATACCCAGCCTGGTGACTCACATCTACCAGCAGTCAGTACCACACACCACAGTGCTGGCCATGGTGACTCAGGCCTGTAATTCTAGTACTTGGGAGGCAGAGGCAGGAGGATTGCTGTGATTTTGAGGCTTGCCTGGGCTACTAGTGAGGTCAGGGCCAGTCTGGACTACAAAGCAAGATCCTGTCTCAAAAACAAAAATAAGCTGGGCATGGTGGCACATGCCTGTAATCCCGCACTCGGGAGGCAGAGGCAGGAGGATTGCTGAGTTCAAGGCTTGCCTGGGCTACATAGTGAGCTCAAGGCCAGCCTGAACTACAAAGCAAGACCCTGTCTCAAACAAAACAAAACAAAACAAAACACCTGTTGTGGTCCAAGTAATTTGTTCATCATTCTGATTCTCATGGCCACAGTGAGGGAGACATCAGTTTTCCTGTCTGCTATAAAAGGAGGCCAAGGACTTGCACAACTCTTAGTGGATGCATAAGTTAAACCCAGGCCTTAGGTTAATCCACTTTACTTTGATTATGTGCCCTTAAAAAAAATTCTTTTGTGAATTTGATTCCAGATTTACTTGGCTATAAAGGTCTAAACTGCTGCTATGCTCAGAAAGCTATCGTAGCATTTTCTGTGCAACACTCCACCTTCCTGCTACATGTACATGACTGTATCAAGAGTCTCCCCATCACAAGTGCCAGGACTCCAGCTTGGGGCACCCGCATGGGGAAGGGAGTTTGCTACCCACGAGCTGCACAGTCAGACACAGTGGTAGAATGCAGTGACGGAATTCAGGGTTTCCGTCTGAGCTGTCACCCTCCCTGCCTTCTTATCTCCTTCCCCTCTTCCTCTCCTTGGTTCTGTTCCTCTCTACTCTCCCGGGTTGTTCTTCTCTGTCACATGCACTGTGTTCCCTACAGCCTGATAGGGAGGATGTCTTCCAGTAGCCAAATTCACACGCTCTAACTCTGTAACAAAAAGTGTTCTGTTCTCTCCACCGCCAAGTCTAAAAGTATGTGGTTTTGGAGGTACCTTTTTTACAGTTTCATGGTCATCCCTGCCTGGGCCAAGTGAGACAGTTGCTGGCATCCCTTAGTCTACTCAAACAAATGCTCTAATGCACACTGTAGAAAATAAAAGATTCAAAGATGGGAAAACGAATCCAAATGCTAATAAACAAATGCCAATGATGTGGAGAGAAGGCAGTAACTCTGAACCATTAGATTTAAGCATTATAATGAAACTGCATAAGAGCAGATTTCTAGAGTTTCAAAGGCAGTAAGAGGGCCCACTTGGATCAGAATGCAAGCCTACTTCTTAGGAGAAAGACTGTTCGCTCTAAGGGCAAAGATGCATCCAGGAGGAAAGGGAAACTACCCAATGCAGAGAAGTCACACAGGGACCTGGTGAACCTCATGGCCTGATACGCATTCCCTATTCTGAGGAGAATTGCATTCATTTTGCAAAGCTTCAAGAAGAGTACACTTGGTTTTCAGCAAGGCATTTGAGAGTATTTCCTGGTACATTTTCTGTAGATGGAAAAATGTGAGCTAAGGAAGTTTATTTATACTTAAAAGCAGCTGGTTTCTGAACCGCAGTCATTAACAGACTGATAGATTTCTTTGGGGAAATACAATGGTATGCCTTAAAGTTTCTTTTCTTTTCTTTTCCTTTTTTGGTCCTAAATCAACATTTTTATCAAACACTTAATGAGATTTATACATAGAAGTTACTCATAGCATATTTGCAAGGGCTTCAAAGCTAAGAAGAATATTTTAGGGAGACAAAACCAAGTTCAAAATAATCTTCTTAATAAGAACCATTTGTTCAGTACCGCCAAGATAAGCAGGGACACGTGGAAAAGTCTGCATTTCTAATTTAGTAGGCGGAGAATAAGACAGTGCAAATGACATCACTTTGTTCTTTGTATATGTGTGCATATCATATATATATATATATATATGTGAAACATATGAAGCAACACTTCTAATAAGTGTATGATGTGTATTTTAAAATTGAGAATGCCACTAACTTCCAGAAAATTTGAAATTTTAAATGTTAGAAACATCCAGATTCACATCTTTATAGAATCGACAGAGCTGGTCAGCGAACATCCCCAAAGCAGCAGCAGCCATGCTGGGTAGCTGTCTGGTTTGCTGTTGGATCCCAGCGTCCCCGCAGTCCCCATCCTGCAGGCCAGCTTTGCTCTTCCTGAGCCTGTCTGTCCTAGTGGTCTTGTGACCGTGTGACCCCTGCAGCTCTGAGGAGTGGGTGAGAAGTAAGTGTTCTGCTCCAAGCCTTTTCAGGGCCAAAGAACAGAGCCAGAAAGCAAATACTGTGCGCTCATCCATGAGTTTTCCATCAAAATACAGTATTTTTAAAGCAAAGAGAAAATTAAACATGGATTTTAAAAATATATGGGCTAATCACTGTGAAGGACAGATGAACAGAATATTGCGTCTTACCCAGATTTACAGAGATACATGTCTGCAGAAAGGTCTCTTCTCCTGTTAGTCCCCCTGTTGTCAGTTTCCAATTCATGATGCTGCCAGTCCTTTGCTCCCAATGCCGGCAAAACAAGCACCTGCCTCATTTTTCCTGAGTGATACTTTCCAGAGTGTATTCCATGGGGATAATTGTTCCAGTGAGTTCCAGAAAAACTAGACTAGGTGAAACCTAGCTAGGCTAGATTTCATTTCAGTTTGCCAAAACTCAGAATAAATGAGCTCATCCAAAGCCAGTTCACTACGTACCATGCTGTTAGGAGCTACTTGCCAACTTCACCTCTGTGAGTTACTGGTTCTATCAGACATTCACTGTAGAGGGCTGACATAGAAAGATGCTTTTCTGAATTTTAATTGAACTCTTACTGAAATACATCCTGAGTAATGAGTAAAAAAAAAAAAAGGTTTACGAAAATGCTGAAAGGCTGGCAAAGGAAAATTCAGCAGTGTTTGAAGAATTTTTGTTTGAAATGTTTCTCTTCTGTCTGAAAGTTTAACATGTTGTGACAGAATTGTTTCAAGTATATTTGATTTATATCCATTTGAAATGTTACTTTAACTTAAACATTCTATCATGTTCTTTTGCAAATTCCTGAGTAGCCTGTTAGCCTTAATTTTGTATTTCTACCAATTAAGAATTAAAATGAGATTTAAATTAATTCAAAATGCTGGTATCTTTAAGATGCTTTTGAATTTATATTTACATTTTTAAATGCTAGAAATAGAAAATTAAGCCTAATAGGCCTTTGGAGGATTGAAAGGAAAAACTTGAAATGGTTGAAATTTTAAACATATTTAAAATGACATCCATAAACATTGAAAAGGAATCGGAGGCATCCTGGACATGCTCATTTGTGTAAAATTATTTGTTAATTGCTCTTTTACTTTTTTGTCATTTAATGTTCTTTTGCCACTTGCACATTTCTCCAAAGCTTTGAAAACATTCCTATTACAAATATTAAATCTTTTTTTTTAAAGTTTTTTGAGACAGGGTCATGTTTTATAGTTCAGGCTGGCCCTGAGCTCACTATGTAGCCCAGGCTAGCCTTGAACTCAGCAATCCTCTTGCCTCTGCCTCCCAAGTGCTGGGATTACAGGCATGAGCCACCACTCCTGGGATTGTGGTATGTGGTACTGATTGCTGGTGTGCATGAATCACCATGCCCAGTATTATTGTATGTGGTTACCGGGATCAAACCAGGGACCTTGTGCTTGCTAGGCAGGCACTGGAACCACTGAGCTAAATCTCCAGCCCACAATTATTAAATCTTAAAGAATAAAAGACAGTTGGTAAATCACCAACATCACAAATTAATAATTTCATCAAATTGATGTTCCAGTGAATTGACCTGTGTTCAAATAAAGTTAAGCTCATTTCTACAGAATTTTTTAAACATTTCATAACATGATGCATCTTTGAAATCTCCAAAAAAAGATCTTTAGAGAAATTCACCATTTCTCACACTTAATTCTCAAATCCATTATCTAGGCTGGAGTTAGTTTTATGCAATATAGTCATCCTTTAGTACCTACCCTTTGGGAGCAGCTCCAGGATGGATCCTCACTGGTAGGAAAGTCTAGGAATGCTCGAGTCCTTTTGTAACAGGTCATAGTAGTTGCATACAATGTCCACATGTCCTCCCATAGACTTTAAATCATGCCTAGATGACTTGTCCCTACTGTTGCATAAATGCTGTGTAAGTAGTTGATGCCCGTCGGCCCTGACCACAGCTCTGTCCCCGTCCCGGCAGACCAGCACACAGCATCACACCTTTGCAGAGTAGTTCAGTGCCTGCGTTTCTACATGCTTTCCCATTGTCAGGGAGCATTTACATGCTTGTCTTTTGTCTCATATGAAATGGGTGAGCGTGTCACGTTGATGTTCTGTGTCACGTTGATGTTCCGTGGCACTAGCGTGCGTCGCGGACCCCTGCTCGTGCGTGGGTCCGTTCCCGAACCCCGCTTCCCGCTCTACATTTGTCCGCTCTGTGTTCACTTTCTCAACGAAGGCTTATCAAATTATATTTTAAAATGTCAGGCATTAATCAGAGAACCTGATCCTAGATCCTCCCTTGTACATACAGCAGTTAGAAAAGCTGTGGCCCAAGAACTGAATACCTTGCCCAAGGCCACACAACCCGAAAGCAGCAGAACCTTTCACACCTGAAGGTGTCCTCCCGGACCTGCCGGCTCCATCCTCCTGAGATAAGGGCAAGCTTCCCACCGAGGGCTGTGCCGAGGACACCAGCACAGGAGCAGGGGGACCTGGACTCCCAGCGTGACTCTGGGGATGGCCGCGGCCAGAGCCACCACCCCCTGCCCGGCAGGAGCCAGGCCACAGTGCACAGACCCTCCGAGGTTGAGCCGTATCCTTCAGTTTTAGCTGTGAAATGCCTGTGGGAGTATTTTCTCTGAACAAGAGAACTACCGAGTCCTCCTTTCCCCTTGTGTTTCAGAATGAGTCTTTTCATCTCATGTTGTTTCATGATCTCAAAATAAAACATGAGATCTATAGGGAATGGATAAAAAATAAAGTTAGAGGTCAGACTTCACCTGCCAAGTAATTTGCTGCCGCTCCCCAGTGGGGAATCAATGTCAGCCCTGCAGAGGGGAGTTGTGACTCTGTTGTGCCGAGCTGCTGAGTCTTCCTGAAAATTAACTTGCCCTCCATGCTTTTCAACTTTTCAGTGCAGTGTATTTCATGTTTGCCTCTCCTCAGACACAGTGTATGTGTTTAGAGTAGAAATCGGAGCTGCCGGTGCCTGGAGGAGAGGGTCTCAGTGGGTTGGGTTAGATTTAGCTCAGTTCCCCAGCAACAGACCTGAAGTCTCTGGGAGTCTCAGGGCTGAGTTTCCAAAGGCCTGGGGCCACTGGGCTGACAGGGAAATGGGTTTCGGGAGGAACTGTATTATTGCTCTGACTTCCTTATCCTAACACTATCAATCCAGCAACAATTTAGGTAGGCTAATGTCTCTAGATTATTAATATGTTGTGATTTAAGAAAAATAAACTCTCAGAGGTGGGCGCAGTGGCACAGGCTAGTCCCAGCACTTGTGAGGTAGAGGCAGGAGGAGGAATTTGAAGCCAGCCTCAGCTATAGAGCGAGAGCCTGTGGAAGGTTTCTGAGGGTTCCTTCTGCAGTGCTTCTTCCGCCCCTTCCTCCCCAGCGGGACCCAGCGCAGCCTGGAGGGGAGGTGGCCAGTGCTGCAGAAAGCATGAGGCCGCTTCCTCCTGCTGGTGAGCAGCCAGCGCCCCGCCCCCTGCACAGCCTCGCACAGGATTCCCTCCCAGGACGTCCGCAGCCCGGCACCGAAGTGCGGGTGGCCTGCCCTGTAGAGGCCCGCCGGGACCTGGCTTCGCTGCCGTGGCAGTAACTCTCTGACTGCGCAGTGACTGTGCCATATTACGCTGCTGGATAGCTTATTTTTCAGGCCTAGGAATCAAACCTAGGACCTTGTGCCTACTAGGCGAGCGCCCTGCCACTCAGCTACATCCTCAGCCTCTCTGCACTGCCGTAAGTATTTAAGTCCTCAGTAATGAAAATAAGTTGAAGATAACGTGACCAAGCCTGATCACTAGGGCCTGTTGACACAGACAGCGGCTCGCGGCTGCTTCCCAGATCTGAAGCGAAGTTATGTGTTTAAGTTATGTAACTTCCTCAGCTTCAAGGCTTCATCAGCACTGGTGACTGAGATACCTCCTGACGCATGGGGCCGTCCCCGAGTCCAGGCCGGGGCCTCACTGTGAGCACAGTCCCAGTCCCAGGGGGAGCGAGTGGTCCTGCAGTGTCTCACTCCCTTGTAAGAGCGTGTGGAAGCACAGAAGAATGCCCACGCCAAGCAAGGCCAGCAGTTTAAAACTCAGCAGTTTAAAACGTTCGGGGCAGGGCACTGATGCCGCTCTGTGCCCCCGTGAGGTGCATGGCAGCAGATGGAACCTGTAAAACCCCGCTGGCTCAGAGCGTCTGCGCCGTAGGTGGGCTTTGGTTGAGCATTGAATTAATCTTCATAAACACAGACACTGAGCAAGAAGGATGCTTAGCCCCAAAGGCCGCGGTGTGTATTTGGCCGGTCTACACGACGGTTCGGAGCATGGAAAGCCTAGAGCTGTGGGCCGAGGGGAGCAGCCATCCGCACTGCAGCCTTGTTTGAAGTCAGCTTTCCTTTCTCATTGGTGCAACTCAAGCCACGCTGTCCTGGACCTAGTCAAAGCTTTGGCTTCATCCTCTCCTGTTCTCTTCAGTCTCCTGCCTCTCTTCATATGAACCCAAGTGCTCCCACCTTCTCCTCCTCCTCCTCCTCCTCCTCCTCCTCCCTGGCTACAGAAGTGTTGAAGTCAGTTGGCCAAGATGTGTTTTTGTTAAAGGGTGATTTTGTTTTCGTTAACTTTGGTTCCTAAGAACCAACTGACTTCTAAGGAAGTGGCCTCACTCCTGTGAGAGTCCCACCCTGCGGAATGGTGGCTGCTTTGTAGGAGTTAGGAGCTGCTGGTTTGGGCGTGAAGGCGGCTGACCATGGAGGTCTAGCCCTCGGCCACAGAGTGGTGCCTGGTGGGTCTGAGCCATTGAAACGGCCAGCTCCCCGGCCCTAGTAAGAGTCACCTACAGCCATGGTCGTGGAGGGGGAGAATGAGGCCTGGGAAGAACTGAGGTCTGCCGCTTCCCCCCAGAGTTAATATGGGACCTGATTTCAGTGGCCCTGGTCCTAGGCCACTCCAGAACAAACATGTTCTATGCCTACCTCCTTGTTCCGTCCCTCTCTTCTTTCACTCCCTCTCCACCTCCCACCAGGGGTCACTCCTTACCTCTTTGCCTTGCAACCCTTTCTAAAAGCTCACGTTCAGATCTATCTGCCCCCTCGTCTCACACCCTTAAGCTGACTCTTCTAGAGACATCTGTATTTAACCACCGCTAAGATGTGATCGCCCTGACAAAGTGTATTCACCAGGCACCAGCAGGAGCCATGATCTGCAGCCTGTCTCAGAACCTGGAATCGGTGCTCATCCATCTGGCCGCTTTGCTTAAAACTCACAAAGGTTTTGACATTCTTGCCTCTCGGGCCTTCCCTGAGCAGACCGGATGGACTAGGGAAGCATGTTTTGGCTGCTTCACTGCCTCTTGCCTGTGGGCTGTATGAATGCTAATAAGTCACCAGGAGAGAAAGAACAGAGGAGAGAGAAGATTCCTCCTGACATCGTCAAGAGGATGAGACACCTCGGCCTCCTGGAGAAACCAGATAGTTCAGGTGAACTCATTTTGGGGCACTGATGTCTTTTTTCTGAGTCTTGTGATTCCTGTAACCCAAAGTTCACTTTGAAAGGCCTCTTGCCCCTCAAGATTATTCTCAAAGCCTTAAAACTGGGGTGCAAGAATAACAAGCTTGGGCCGGAGATTTAGCTCAGAGATTCCAGTTTGATCCTCAGTAACCACATACAACAACAGTACTGGGCATGGTGATTCACACCCACCAGCAATCAGTACTACATACCATAGTGCCAGGCGTGGTGGCTCACGCCTGTAATCCCAGCACTCGGGAGGCAGAGGCAGGAGGATTGCTCAGTTCAAGGCCAGCATAGGCTACATAGTGAGATCAGGGCCAGCCTGAACTACAAAGTGAGACCCTGTCTCAAAAAAAAAAAAAGAATAACAGGCTTGTGCAGAATTCAAATTCATTAGCCTGTGTCAGTCATGAACAACTTACAGTGAAAAGAAGCTTCCTCCTCTATGGTTTTCTCTCTGCTGGGCCCTGGCTAGAAGGCTTTGAACAGATGATCTCATTTGGCCCTTAGAGTACCATTGCCAAATAGATACCCTCCTTTTAGGGATGAAAAAATGGAAGCTCAGAGGAGTTAAGAAACTCACCCCAGTAACCAGGATTTTATAACCCAGTCTGTCCAACTCCATGTTTCATAAAATGGGTGCCACGCAGGGCTGGGGTTGGGAGTCAGTGACAGAGCATTTGCCTAGTATGTGAGGCTCAGGCACAGCCAAAACAATTTCTACCATCATACTCTTCTTTTGATAAAAGATGGCAGATTTTTTGAAAGCAGAGTGAGTAGCTCCCCTCATTTATCTCTAAACTCACCTTGTCTTAGAACTGAAAAGGTCCACATTCCTATACTACAGGGTTTTTCCCCCTTGGAGACTCCCCATATGAGTTGTTGATTTGATGGATGGCCCTATGTGCTTGTGTACGCATGCTACATACTAAATGCTGTCATTTAGTGGGGGAAAAAATTAACTCTGTGTCCTAAAAGACCTTGTCGACAGCCAAAGCAGAGCTGAGGTCTAAATGATATTGAAGCTGCCCTCTTTGATCTCCTGCTTATGGGCTAAAATGGCAATTGCTTAATATGTTGCTAAGATCTTCCAAATAGAAAGATTGCTCCATTGGGGCTGTGCAAAATTGTAAACGAGGTTGCCTAGGATGTCTATGACATTATGGCACCTAAATTCCCAGTTTACCAGCCAGCTAGTATAGTAGTTTTCAGAGGTAGTTAAAGATCCTTTGTCTAAGACCACAAGTCCAGGCTATCAGTTGTATAAGTCCTGTCAGGTAAGGTTCAGAAAGGTTAGTGGGAAGCTGGTGTGCAGTCTGTCCTTATTCACAGTGGTGTTCTGAGCAGTTCTGATAGGGCTCCATAGAGAAGGGGAGGTCATTGAGTGCCCAGTAAACCTGTCCAGACTGGTTTTATTTCTCCATAGTGTGACAGGGGTCAGCCACTCTCATAGGGTTTCAGTACATCCATCCCAGCTCACAGCAGTGCAGGCACAGCCTTCAGGGGTGTATGAGAGGTCAAAGAAATCTATTTAAATGCATCGGCGTTGTGCCCGAGGATGTCAGGGGAAACTGTGAAGAGCATTTTTGTAGGAGGAAGTTAGCCACAGTCAGGCACTAAGGCAGTTTCATGCTAGACCTGACTCAGCACCTTCTTCTCAATTGTCATCTCCCCAAAGAGGGTTAATAAGTCTAGGTGAAGACAGAGCTCTTAGTGAAAATGGGCTTGTGATGAAATTAATTTGAGAAATAGAAGGCTACCCTGAGCCTCTGCAGTATACTTTAAAATAAAGAGCATGTCTTTTAATAGTTTGGTGTTTCTTTAAAAAAAAAAAAAGGATGCTTATGGATTACCATTTACTGTCAAGTTTTCTGTCACAATCAGAAAGTAATTAAGGGCAATAAAGATGGCTGAGTCTCTGGGAATGGGTTCCTAGAAGCTTCAGTGTGATGAAGAGATGGTGCTACAGTTCCTGTTAAGTTGTACTGAAGTATGAGTCCTAAACTGTTGTCTGGTTATTGAGACAAGCATTAAGCTAGATGAAATAGAATTTTTTCAGACTAAGTGTGGCCAGAATTCTTTCTCATTAACTGGAAAGTAAATATGAATAGTGTAGAGGTGGATATAGAGGGTATATGAGTCACTTTTTCATCTTTGGAACAAAATACTTGATAATCACAACTTACAGGAGAAGTTTATTTTGGCTCATTTGCAGTGGGTTCAGTCCATGGTCACTGGCTGCAAAGCAGAAACCATGTGGCAAATGGTGCAGTGGAGGAAAACTACTCATGACATGAGGCCAAGAAGCAGGGAATAAAGGGAGAATCCAAGGGTGAGAATGTACCCTTCCAAGGCAGCCCGCAGCGACTCGACCCTTCTCGGCAGGCCCCAACGCTGAATCCGAGACTTTTAGAGAGCACTTTAGATCTAATTCACAATATCCTGTATCTGGTCCCAAAGGCTCATGTCTACCTCATTATGCAACATGTACTTAATGCATTTCTAAGAGTTATAAAAGTGTTAACAGTTCAAGGATTACTGAAAAGTTCAAATCCAAAGTCTCCTCTGAGGAACAAGGCCAACTCTTAGCTATGAGTTCCTGCAAAAATGAAACAAAGTTAGACTTCCGGCTTAGAGGTGTCCAGGGTAAACATCCATTCCAAAAGGGAGGAGTAGGGGAATAGACAAAAGATGGATCAGAGCAAGACCAAAACCCAGCAGGGCAAACATTAAATTGTATAGCTGTTGTCTAGCACCCAGGGTCAATGGTGGTGAGATGCCAGCTCAGTGGGCTGAGGTTGCTCCACCCCTATGGCATTCCTGGTTGCAGGAAGGTTATATGGCTTCGCTTTTATATGCAAGGGCTCTGCTCTTAGCTGTGGCATTCCTCGGGAGATACCTCACGTTCCTGGTGCCTGCAGATTCCTGGGTTCTCCACTGCACCATTGACTTCACTCACATGTCACACACTACCTCCCTGCGGGGGCTGTGACTCCTGTCGTACTCATGTGCCTGCTTCCAGGCCTCCTTCTGAAATTGGAGTAGAAGCCTCCATGGCCCATAACTCCTTATTCTGCATCCCTGAAAAGTCAGCACCACATAGATGATCCCGAAGGATATCATCTGTTTGATCATTAACCAGGCCCCTACTGCAGCAGGTTCTGAGTGCGTGAGTGGCTGACATGGCAAAATGAATTTTAGTGAATCTGTTCCCTAGGTGCCCCCGTGGAGTAGTCATCCTAGAGACTCTTAAAATGAGACGTGTATAGTTTGGGGACCTTAATGTTGCAGTGGGAGGGGCTTGTTGATTTGTGAAATGCCCTCAAGGCATCTTCCTGCTTGTCCCTGTACAGTGTTTGGTTCTTTTTTAATGATGCTAATCTCTTCAGTGTCCAAATTCTCCTTTGTTCCCAACATTACGTATGTTTCCTTTCTGGCCACCAACAAATTTCCTGTGCCTTCCAGCTTTGCTTTTGCTTCTAATTTTTACTATAGATCTGCCTACAGTACCCATGTCATAGCCTGAGTGCAAGGCTGCCTTAAGACCTCTTCTGCCAGATCCATTAGTCACCAGCTTTAAATTTATCCTCATACAAAATCACAGAACATACATAAAATTTAGACAAGTTTTGTGCCAGAATGCAACACATGTAGCCTCTAGTCTAGCTTCCAATACAGTCTTTATTCTCATCTGAAACCTCCTGGCCTGGTCTTTACTATCTAGAGTCCTATCAGTATTTTGGTCTTCTGAGCCATGACCAGAATCTCCAATTAAATTCTATTTACAGCGTCCTAAGTCCTCTAATCCAGCATCTCCAAACCTTTCCAAACTCCCACAAACCAGTTCCAAATGCTTCTAAATGACATAGTCAGGTATAGACTCAGCCCCACTCCGAGTATCAGTTTTCCTCCATCAGTCACTTTCCTGTCAGTGGGTTAAAAGAGTCAACAACCGCAGTTGAAATGCTCACGGTTTCCGTCCATAGCTGGCCACCTCTGAGGCAAAAACTGCATAGCAATTCAGCATGGAGGATGAAAGCTGCTTATTCCATGGCAGCCAGGAAACAGAAAAAGGGAAGAGCCAGCAACGAGAATATGCTCTTCCGAGTCACAACACTAATGACCCAGCCCTTCCAACTAGGCCTCACCTCTGAAGGTGAGACTTTTGGGGAACATCTTAATCTTAAATCTAAACCAGAACAGAAGGCAAAGCTTCCCATGTCTTTCTTCTCCCATAGAGGCAGCAAGCCTTTCTAGGAAGCAGGCATCTGTCACCGAGAAAAGAAACACACACTATTGTTGCTAGACAACCTTGTCTAGCACTATTGCCAACTGAAAACTTCCTAATTGTGAGCCAAGATTCTCCCACTCTATAACACCCATGCATACACACACACCCCAACTTGGAATCCTCATCCTTCTTGCAGAATCAGTGCCATTTTATTGAAGGCCCTTTTGTTCCCAGACCCTTGGCTGGCAGCATTTTCTGATCTCTGGTCAGTGTTGGGTTAAAGTCATTCTAGCAGTTCACTTCACATGGGCTTTATTAATACCATTCCCTGCTCCACACTTGACCTTCAATCATAAGAAAACAATGAAAACAACTTCAACTAAATGAAAAATACTCTGCTGGACTCTGTCCAAGCATGAGCAACCTTTGTGTGAGTGATGAAGGAAAGTGGTCTGTCTGGCAGGTATGTTTCTGGCAGATGGAAACTTCAAACTGTTAATAGTTCTTCTGGGGCAAGGGTGTAAGGGCAGTGTTGGCTCCTGCTGTGGCAGAATACCAAATGAGAAAGCAATTGCTCAGATTCATGCTTTGCCACAAAACAGCTGTGGGTGGAGAGTCCAAGAGGGAGCCTCACACTCACCAGATATCTCAACCAGTTGCTAGCTTCTTCCCACTGAGGCAGATGAGGGAAAACTCTTAATTTGTAACTATGTATATGTACCATCTAGCTTTCCATCACTGTAAACTGAGCAGCTACATTTTACCCAGTTTCATCATGTGCGGTACTGGCTGTGCTTGGTTTGTGAAAGTCATTCCTTAATTTCTGTAAGACAGAGAAGTGTCACTATAGGAATACAGTAACTGAGGGTGGGCCTTGCTCAAATACTGTGGAGCGTGCCATTCATACAAACATAAGAAACCAGATTTCTGAAGTTCAAGCACTATTTACTTGAGATTAGCTTATTTGGTTAAAAGGCACATAGAGTTTAGATAAGGCTGTTGGTAGTACTGTTTTTGATGAAAAAAACCAGTCCAACACTTACACTCTAAAGGGGGATGGCTGGGCTACGGGGTCGTACAACAAGGACACACATCAGGAATCTATATCTTATTCTCAGTGCTTGTTCCAAAGTTTAATACAGGCACTGTTGCAACTGAAAGCATCATTTGGAGAGAGAAAGAAAAACATCTGACTACTACAGCTTCAATCTTGATTATATCCCCAAAGCTCATGTGTTGAAGGGCTGTCTGTGACACTGTTGGGAGATGATGGAGCCCGTGGGCAGTGCGGCCTGGAGAGAGGAAGTAAAGCTCTTGGGACAGCCTGAATATGGCACTGAAGCCCAGTCACTTTGTCCCTGTCTCTGCTTCCTGCCTGCCATGAGGTGAACAGCCAGCTCCAGCACCACAGACACCCCCATGATGTACCCTGTTGCCACGGGGCTGTTTGACTATGGACCCCTGAAACCATGAACCAAAAATCAATCTTTCCTCCTTCAAAATTGATTTCGTCAGGTATTTTGTCACAGTGGCAGGAAAGTGACACAGTCTCTTCTGGTTTAGAGAAAGAGCTGCCTATCTCAAGTGAGATTTTAGTGAAGTTGCATGTAACTTGTACCACTCTGGTGAACTGTCTTATCAGTATCTGGGTGTTGTCCGGGAAATCTGTTCTCACTAAGCTTTCTTCTTGCTGTTGTAGTCTAGGTGATGGTTATTGATTACATTTTGTCACAGATTTTTTTTTTTTTTGGTCTGGAACTCCCCCCACCCCAGGAGCATCATAGGATTTGGAAGATAAACTTTGAAGTTCTTGTGGCACAACAGTAGCACATGTGACTCCAGAGGATAAACAGGGTCTTCCCAGTTGCCCACTCATGGGCCTGGTTGCTGAGCCCTTCTTGCACTACCTCTCAGTATGTCCTCACACGAGGTTACATAACAACCCTTCTTTTGATATTTTTATTGAGTTGTAAATCATATTCCATACGATTTACCTACTTAAAATGTACAACTCTATGACTTTTGGTATATATACAGAATTCTGTACCCATATCCACAATCAATTTCAGAATACTTTCAGTACTCCACAAAAAATCCTACAATGATTCTCCATGTCCAATTTCCTCCTAGGGATTTACCTAGGGTCCCGGTCCCTAGGCAACCAGTAATCATTCTGTTTCTTTGGATTTGCCTACTATGATAGGTGGTCTTTTCTGACTAGCTTCTTTCCAGGGTTCGTGCATGTTATGATATGTATCTGTTTTGTACTTGTATTCCCCAAATAATACAGTAAATCCCCAATTTACCAACATGGAAGTTGCAAACTTTGACAGATACAAACAGACCATGCATTCTGAACACTCCTGGATGTGAACAAATTGTGGAGGTACTCACATATCTGTCAGACATTGTCACAGTTGTGCTGCTGTGTGCTTACTCCGCAGTGAGATAGCATACGGCAGCACAGTGCTCAGAGCCCAGAATGTCCAGAAGCAAGAGGAAAAGCAGTGTTGAGGGGGAGGGGCCCTCTAGGAAGTACAAAGCAGTAACCATGGAAACAAAAGTGAAAATTATTGAATGATGAGACTGAGGTGAAAAGGTAGTAGATATCACTCATTCTTTTTGTATGTGTATTTGGATTTTTAGTGCTTTACACTGTGTATTTGTGTCAAAGTGTATAAGGGTTGCTTTGTCAGACTTACAAATGAATCCAACTTATGAATGTTCTGACAGTTCATTTGTAAGTCAAGGACTTAACTATAGTCTATTTTATGGAAGTATCTATCAACTGATGGGATTGGACTATTTCTACTACTAAGAATAATACTGTTATGAATATTTGTGCACAAATTTGTTGGTGGAAGTATGTTTTTTTCAGATATGTATCGAGGGGTGGAATTATTTCATCATGTGGTAAATATATAGTTGACATACCGAGGAGATGTCAGTCTCTTTTTAAAACAAGTGTAGAATTTTATATTTCCATCAGTAATATATGAGGGTTACAATTTCTGCATATCTATGCTGCCGCTTATCTGTTGTTTAATTCTAGCCATCCTAGTTGGTATGCAGTAGTATGTCAAATGGGGTTTAAATTTGCATTTCCCTGCTTACAAATGATATCAAACATCTTTTGATATGCTTATAGACCATTTGTATTTGTTCTTTAGAGAAATGTCTATACAGATCATTGGCCCCTCTTTTAATTGGTTTATTTGTTTTTATACTTTTGAGTTACAATAATCCTTATTCTAAAGACAAGTTCCCCCATCACATATATGATTTGCAAATATTTTCTTCATTCTATAGGTCACCTTCTTGCTTTCTTTGAAGCACAAAAGTTTTAATAATGTCAAATTTTATCTTCTGTACAACTAGTGCTATTAGTCATATCTGAGAAACTCTTGCCTAGTACAAAGCCATGAAAACGTTTTTGGTTTTCCGTTTAGGTCACTGGTCCACTTTGAGCTAATTTGTGTATCTGAAGTGAGGTAGAAGCCAACGTTACCTCATGTGGACAGCTGTAATACATCATCTTTTAAGAGAACATATCAGATCCCTGTGCTGGGCTGGCGCTCTGCTTTCTTAAGCAGCCACCTACCTGCAGAGCTGCATTCCCCAGCTGAGAGACAGCCATCAAGAAAGCTGAGTCTCTTGTCAGGCTCATCAGAGCAGTCAGGTTAACAGGTGCACCAGCGATTTACACTCTTCCAGGGCCCTTTGAGCACTGAGTCCAAAGAGAAACCAGCATCTCCTTCAAGTTGTCTGCCATCAAATTCTACCATCCCAATACCCAGCTCAGCATGCATAGGCAGACCTGAAGGACACGAATCTGGAAGTGGCCCCGATATTCCAACTTAATACCATACTACCCTTATTGTAAGAGACAGTGTAGGTTAAATGCATGATACCTTGGAGCTTTGCACATACTAAGTGCTCTGTAAATGGTTAGGGTCATTATTCTCCTGACCTTCCCTACCTTTGTCCTGACTCTATGCAAGTTGTCCCATCAAAAGAGCAGCTAATTGAAATACAAGCTCCAGCATAGCAGGAACTTTCCCTGCTTTGTTTAATCTTGTGTCTTAGAGCCTACAGCATTATAACCCCCGACATGAAGGAGGGCCCCAATAGGTATTTCTTGATTGATTAAATACCTGCATTTAATTCCTAGAATTACAAAAATGAACATTTTAAAAAATAATGTATATGCAAGTATTTTATAAGGTGTAAAAGGCTGCAGAAATGTTTGACTTCTGTTTTGAGTGGAAATGATTGGCTGTAAGATAGCAAACTTGAAAATAGGCACATATATTTTCTAGAAGGTGTAATTTTATTCTCAAGGTACTAAAGAACCAGCAACCCTTTAATAAAATTAACTTATTAAAGAATGTTGAGGTCATAAAAGTTAATGTCCCTCTCTGAGTTTTCACACTTTACCCTTGAGAGAACTGTATTCTCTGTGGCCCTTCCTAGGAGCAAGCGATATTGAGGAGGGTGGGTTTGAGGGAGGACAAAGACGCTGTCTTGCCTTTCAGCTATGTAATAACTGAATAAGGATTGGGAATTTGCACTGCTCTTTATTCATTTCTTTCTGTTCAATATTCCTTTTCATCTTTTGTCCCTGTAGAAATAAAGAAGTGGTGCTTTCAGACTGCCTTAAAATGAGTGAACATAGAATTTAACCTTTCTTTCCTTCTGCCTTCCCTCTCAGGGCATGACACAGATGCCTAGAACTTATAAGAGATCCCAACAGATGGGGACGAGCAGTGGGAGAGGACTAAGAAGGAGGCAGAAGGCCAAACTCTGGTCCTGACTTTTGATCAGTTACCCACGAAACCAAACAAGTCACTTTGCATCTTGGGAACCCAGTTTTTCATCTGGAAAATGGATGTGTTAAACCAGGTGCTCCATTGGGCTGGAAATGTAGTTCAGTCATTTCTGCGCCTGCCTAGCCAAGTGCAAGGTCCTGGGCATGGTGACTCACACTCACCAGCAATCACTACCATGTACCATAATGCCAGGTGTGGTGGCTCATGCCTGTAATCCCAGCACTCGGGAAGCAGCGGCAGGAGGATTGCTGTGTTGGGGCTTGCCTGGGCTACATAGTGAGCTCAGGGGCAACTGAACCACAAAGTGAGACCCTATCCCTTCCCCCCCCAAAAAAAAAACCACACACACACGCACACACAGTTGCTGATAGGCTCTTAAATTATATAATTCTATGGCACATGCAGTCAAAAAGCGTTTTACCATACTTGCCGGACACTGGTGGGTGGTGCGGTGGATCCTCTGTAGGGTCCTCTGGAGGATCACAGAGTAGTGCTTACTGCTTTTAGCTGCACTCGGCTGTGCAGAGAAGGTGAAGCAAAGCTCAGAGAACACTGGTGGAAGGGCCTGGAAGGGCCTTGAGGATATTTTAGAATTGGGGTTGGAAACAGGCCACGTGCACAGGTCACCAGGTACACAATATAGGGAGGAGGAAACAGTGTAGCTAATTGCAAGTACAACCCTGGATGTCACCTCTTGTGTCTAGGCCTCAGTGTCCCTCCCTCTGTGTCAGCCATCTCTAAAGGCTCACTGGAAGGCAGTGAACATGTTTGGTAGGCCTGGAGGACCAGCCAAAGCCCAATTTGTTGCAATTTGAAACTCTGTGACTTTGAATATATTGTGTAATATCCTCGGGCCTCAGTTTCCCCATCAGTGGATCACAGTAACAACTTGAAGGGTTGCCATAAAGATCCTGTGAGAGAATTGGTTAGCACAGTTTGAGAACCCAACAGTAGCAGTGTGGCCATTCTACCGTCAAAGCTCTTCTGTAAATAAAGCTGAGTAAGAGGAGGGGGCTCTAAGGAAACAACTTGATGAGGTAAACCCTTAAAACTCTGTTAGAATGGAATGTTACCCAGTCTTAAAAGGGAAGGAAATCCTGCCAGATGCTATGACAGTAGATAAACATGGAGGCTAAATCTGCCAGTCACACACACACACACGCCCCATTTGATTCCACTCAGATGAGATACCTGAAGTAGTCAAACTCATAGAAACAGAAAATGGAAAAGTGGTTACCAAGAGCTGGAAAGAAAGATATGGGGAAATCATTCAATGAGCAAGGAGTTTCAGTTTCACAAGATGAAAGGTTTTGGAGATCTTTTGCACAATAGTGTGAAAATACTGAATATTGCTGGACCTACTCTTAAAACTCCTAGTAGAGCAAATATATGATGCATATGTTTCCATTATTATTGGACAAACAATTTAAGTTAACTCAATACATAAGTCACTGTGTGAACGGCCAAATTAGAAGCCTAGACACAAAGATGACGAAGGTGGATGATATCCTCTACTTTGAGAGAGTTTAGGAGAAAATGATGCATAGTTTTTATAAGGAAACCTCAATTGTAGATCCAAGCATATCACTGTTGGAGCAGTGGGCTTATCTGAGTTTTTTCATTCTTTTAAGCTTTAGATATCTATAGCTGTAAAACAAGAATTAATGTGATCTGTACTAGGTGTTAAATAAAAATGCATTTAGAACAGTGGGCATATGCTCTGCATTCTTAGTGTTGTTTCCTGCTCTTACCATCAATTCCTCTTGCACAGGGAATTATAATTCAGAGAAGAAGTAGGAGAGAGTGATGCCCACAACAAAACCAAAAAATGCATTAAGAAAGGTGGATAAACAAAAGGATAAGATATCATGGGCAGGGGCCAACTATAGCCTCAGCCTTAGCCTCTTTCTTTCTGAAGATAGGGAGCATGTAAAGTTGATTTTTGTATGGGACAAGGTAATGCTCAAGTTTAGTTTTGTGTATGTAAATCTCCAGTTTTCCCAGTGCTGTTTGTTGAAGAGACTTTCTCCAATGTCTGCTTTTAGGTGCATGGCTTTATTTCTGGGCCTTCCATTCCATTTGTTCATGGGTCTGTTTCTATGCCAGCACCATGCTGTTTTGTTGTTATGGGTCTGTCGCATGTTTTGAAATCAAGGATTGTGATACCTCAGGAGTGCATGCCTTTTAAATTTACTTTTCTTACTCAGGATTGAAATCCTTTGGCTTCCCACATGAATTTTATGAACTTTAAGATTATATTTGCTAGTTCTGTGAGTAATGTCAGTGGTATTTTGATGATATTTGGGTAGTATGGCCATTTTAACTGTTAATTCTCCCAATCCATGCACATTGGAGGTCTTTCTACTTTCTAATGTCTTTTCCAATTTCTTTTTTCAGTGTTTTGTACATTTCATTGTAGAGGTCTTTCACATCCTTAGGTTTATTCCTAGGGGTTGTTTTCTCCTGTTATGTTTTATGTGTATTGTGAGTGAGAGTGCTTTCCTGGTTTCTTTCGTAGTGAGGTCATGATTGGTATATAAGAAAGCTACTCATTTTTATATGTTGACTATATTCTTCTTGAATTGATCAATTCTAAAAGTCTTTCTATAGTGTCAGGATTTTTGTGTGTAGAATTGCATCATCTGCAAACAGGAATAATTTTATATCTTCCTTTGTTATTTGTATGCCTTTAATGTATTTCTCTTGCTTGATTGCTCTCACGAGAATTTCCAGAATTATTTTAATAAGAATGGTGAGAGTGAATATCCCTCTTCCACATCTCAGAGGAAGTGTTTCCAGACTTTTTCCAATTCAGTATTATGTCATTAATAGCATTTATTATATTGAAATATGGTCTTTCTATACATTATTTACTCATGCTTTATCATGGAATATTGTTGGATTTTATCAAGGGCTTTTCCTGCATCTATTGACATGATCATGTGATTTGTATAAATGATTCTGTGTATGTAGTGTGTTATGCTTATTGACTTACATGTGTTGAACACCCTTGCATCCTTGGAATGAAACCAGTTTGATCCTGTTGTATGATCTTTTTTATGTGCTATTAAATGACTTCACAGTATTCTGTTGAGAATTTTTGTAGCTGTACTCATGAGGGATATTGGTCTATAGTTTTCTAGTTTTGTTTGGTTTTATTTTTATATCAGAGTAGAGTAATACTACAAAATAAGTTTGAAAGGTATTTCTTCCCTTTTTTATGGAATAGTATGAGGAAAATTTAGAAGTCTGATAAAATTCAGCAAGGATTCCATCTAGTCCAAGACTTTTCTTGTTGAGAGACTTTATATTATTGCTTTCATCTCATTACTTGTTATTGATCAATTCAGGGTTTTTAAAAAATATCTTCTGGATTCAGTTTTGATAGATCATACATGCTCAGAAATATGTATTTTTTTCTAGATTTTCCAATTTACCAACATATAACTTTTTAAAATATACCACAATGATCCTTTCTGTTTCACTGATAGCTGTTGTAGTATCTGCTTTTTTTATTTCTAATTTTACTTATTTGGGTCCTTTTCTCATGATTGTCTAAATATTTGTCTATTTTGTTCATCTTTGCAAAGAACTATCTATTAGTTCCTATCACTGTACAAAAAGCACCTCAGGGGGCCAGAGATTTAGCTCAGTGGTTCTGGCACCTGCCTCACAAGCGCAAGGCCCTGAGTTCAATCCCGGTAACTACATACAATGCTGGGCATGGTAACACACCCACCAGCCATCAATACCCCATACCACAGTGCCGGGCATGGTGGCTCACGCCTGTCATCCCAGCACTCGGGAGGCAGAGACAGGAGGATTGCTGAGTTCCAGGCTTGCCTAGTGAGTTGAGGGCCAGCCTGAGCTACAAAGCAAGACCCTGTCTCAAAAAAAAAAAAAAAAGCACCTCATGTGGTTTTAAAGGCCTTAATATAAGACCAGAAGCCTTGAAACTACTATTTAAAAATATAAGAAAATCACTTCAAGATATTGGCACATGCAGTTATTTCCTCCAATAGCCTAGCACTCCAACAGCCTGAGAAACAAAAGTAAGTGCTGACAAATGGGATTACATCAATGAAAAAGCCTCAGAGCAGCAAAGAAACAATCAGCAGACTGAAACAATAGTCCACAGGATAGGGAAATCTTTGGCAGCCATTCATCTGACAGAGAATTAATATCCAGATTTTATAAAGAAATAAAAACTAATTAGTCAAATGGTCAAATTATTTGAGTAGACATTTTGCAAAAAAAGGAAATAAAAGGAATATCTGAAAAAATTTCAGGTTTTTTTCTGATTGAGAAAATCCAAGTCAATATTACATTGAGATGCTAATGACTGTTGTAAACAAAAAAAAGGCAAAAACAGAGAAAATGTTGGCAAATATGTGGAGAAAAGGAATCCTTAAGCACCATAGTGGGAATATAAGTTGAGACAGCCATGAAGGAAAACAGCATAGGGGTTTCTCAATCAACTAAAAATAGAACTACCCTGAGATTCAGCTTTCTCACTTTTGAGCAAATTTCCAAAAGAAGCAAAGCCAGTCATACAAGAGATACCTGAATACCTGTGTTTATTGCAGGACTGTTTATGATAGCCAGGATGGAATTGTGCTCTGTCAACAGATACAGACAATGTGGTTTATATACACATGATAGATGATTAACCATCTATAAAGAATGAAATTCTGTCATCTACAGAAAAACGGAGTGACTTAAATTAAATCGAATGCAGGGAAGTTCTTGCATGACAAGTAGCTCATGTTTTCATTCATATACAGAAAGCAAAACCAAAAAGCCCCACAAATTTTAAAAGCAGCAACAACAAAGATGACCTTAAAGTAGAAACCAAACTGGAAAAGAGAGTCATGGGGAAAGGAAGAAGAGCAAGTAGAGAGAAGTGTTCAGGGGAAGGGGCACCGTCAAAGCCTGATGTATGTATGGATAAGATCTGTTAATATGCATAATTGATGTGTGCTGATTCTAACAAATAACAGGGAGGCAGTCCTGATGAAGCAGCCACTTACAAATCTCACCCCAGTGATTTCCTACTGGTCAGAGTTTGCAGAGAGGCAGAAAGTACTGAAGGAGGAGTTAAACTGCAGCCTTAAAGGTATAGAGCCTTCTAAAGTAGCTTGTTGGCAGCTGCTGTGAGATTCCAAGTCCAGGAGAAAGGCGGGAAATGGAGAAAGCTTCCCCAGGGTGATTGCTAACGGATGCTGGTAGAGATTACTAGAAGCAACAGTAGGATTTCTTCCTTTAATGCCTGTGTTAAGAGAAATTTGGATTTTTATGTGTCTGTGGTGGGTTTTGTGGGATTCTCCCTGAGGGGACCACACTTAGATCCCTGCTGAGCCCTTGTTGGGTTTCATTTTTCAAAGATTACTCACCTAATGCCTGATTTGCTCTGCAGAATGATGCCTTTCTTCTGTTTGCCCTTTGGTCTATTGTTCTGTTCCCTCATTATACAACCAACCTTCTTTAGATGCACACTATGAAAGATATAGTTGTCTTTGAAACCTCCTTTCTTTTGTGCCATTTCCCTAAATGGTGACTTCTATTTTGATCAGCTGTCATCTGTGGGAAATGCCAGGTAACTCTGAGGAAATATCTCCATGCCAAGCTCATGCTAGGCACCTTCTATTACATTGCTAGAAGGCATCGACCCTGATGCTTTGAGATACTACTTATGAGCTGGAGGTGAATAAAAGGGAAGAATCTGTAACTGGTTGTGGTCCTGAATGGGATAGGAAATTGTACATCGAAAAATATGACCTGAGGCTCTTGAGCCCCTAAGAGCCAACCACTGATGTCTTGCTGTTGTTTTAGCCATGTAATGCCCTGCACATTGTGCCTTTCTGGCAACAAACCACACTCCTTTCCACAGTCAGCTGTGGGAGGCTGAATCTGGGAAATTTGCCACCCCTTAGTACCTGGTGCCCTGCCAGAGTTTTTGGTACAGTGAAGTTTTATCCTTGAGCAAATTTGGTGCAGAGCCAAAGAATTTCTTCCACTTTTCTTTTTTGTGTTAGCATTTTCCCATTTTGGCTGTCTTTTCTCTTGTGAAATAAGAAAGGAACCCCATGCCTTATGGACTTCTCTTACAAGTTACCCAACAATTGAAGTAAATAACGTGGAAGAAAAACAGGTAAGAATCAACAAGGTAGAAGTCGGACTAGTTGAACATTTATGAAAATTGTCCATATGGCTGTATTTGATAAATCCTACTGTGACTGTTCACATGAATGGGAGTTTTGCCTGGACAAAGCAGTTGGCCCAGCAAATTGCAACAATGAGCAGCATCAACTTTAGATTTGGGGTTTTAAAGGATACATACTCTTTCCCTATTTCCATTACCTTTCAAACATTCCCTCTCCTAGGATCAAATGCTTAGAGCCTTCAGGAAAATAATGTGTGTGTGTGTGTGTGTGTGTGTGTGTGTGTATTCATGTACATAAGACTCAAACTACAAGAAAGCTTAGGGCTGGGGCAGAAAAGAAGAAAAAAAACTGATGGATTTTGAAATTGACCTGAAGATGGAAGAGTATCTTAGTCAGTTTTCTATTACTATAACAAAATGCCCAAGATTAGGTGATTTATAAAGGAAAGAGGCCAGGAAGCTTAAAAACATGGTACCAGCAAGGGCTTTGGTCTGCTTCAGCTAATTTGTGGTAGAAAATGAAAGAACAAGCAGGCATAGCAAAGAGACAAAGCATAGTGGCAGCCTCACCTTGTAACCAGCTCACTGTGGAGGCGAATGGTTCTGTGAGGAAAGGATGCATCCACGCAGGAGTGCTCCTCCTCTACAGTCAAAACCGCTCCCTTCCACGCTGCCTCCCACCACTACTGCACTGAGAGATTTGTTCCAGCACATGAACTTTTTGAAGACACACTTAAACCATAGCAAAGAGAAAGAGGATGTGAATCAGGCCCTCTCAGTGCCATTCCTCTGATTGACTGGGTCCTTTTTGTACTTTTCTTGTCCAGCGCTATTTCTCTGAAGCCTATAGCCTCTATTAATCTATATTTCACATCAAAGAACTGTACTCTTTCTCTCATCAGGATTAGTGTGCCCATGGATAGCAGACAGAAAATGCAACAATTAGAGAAGCAGAGATTGAAATCCCCTCTGCTAGCAGCATCTGAGTGCTTTGCCTCAACCACCTTGAACTTGATGGAAATAGGGACAGGGAATATATCTCATCCTTATCCAGTTCTGTGTACTGAGTAGTTCCTTGGGCTCATCCCTGTTTTGGTAGCAGTTTGAAGGCTGTTTTAAGGGAAGCCTTTTTAAAAATAGACTTGTCTATTTTTAGACATAGAAATGTCTTCTGAGTGAAGTTAAAAGGAGCTCAGGAGAGCTACCATGTGAGTACGTGAAAGAGCTATGCCAACCAGGCAGGAAGACGTCAGCAGCATCACCACAGACCTCATCATCAGTGGGGAAAGCGAGCCCCTGGTACAAAGTGTGCCACAAAAATGCCCTGGCAGCAGTGAAACAGCTGAGCTCCTGGGAGTGAAGCACCAGCCAGCAGCACAGTGGATGTGGCTCTTCCTACATAGATGGAAAGCACCTCTTGTAGTAGATATTGGCTGGGAGTAGATTGTGTCTGGCTTTTGCAGTGGTTCAGCTGAGTGTTGTATTGTCACTGGAGCGCTGATGAATCACAGGGATCAGAGGATTTGGCCTAAACTGTGCTGCTTACGAGTCAGCTGTGCAACATTTTTGGGCACAACATTTCTAGTAGGAGTCTAATTCCTGTCTCATAGAGTTGATACGAAGAACTTTGTAGGCTATAAGTGCTAAAGAAATTACCTTTTGTCTCTGTCATCCTCTAAGAAAGATATTCTCATGCTTCAGCAGCAATAACTTAGTGAGGTGCCCAAGGCAGAGTTGCTTTTGTCACCACCCATCAGGCTACGGTTGGTAACTGGAGTCTGAGAAGTTCCTTGACCTGTGCTGCCCAATTCTTAATATGAATCAGCATCATTTGGGGGCTAAGCATACAGCTGTCAAGACCTCGCCCCTGTGAGATTCCCTTCATTGATCTAAGCTCAGTGGATAATTAGTTCCCCCACTATTCTGACATGGATTTCCCGTGAGGTCCACATGGAGATACCGGAGTGATGGTGGACATGGGTCACATGAGACAGGAGAACACAGAGGGGCAATGTCTGCGTGTGCCCCTGGGTGGGAGATGGGAGGACTGTGTGCTGAACTAACCGGCAGCTCTGCCACCACGCTGCCCGCTTATTACCCTCACTTCCTGTAGACATTCCTGTTTTGTTTTCTTTTTTTCATGGTTGGAATAGTTGGCTTCTTGTAGTTATAGATAAGAAGCAACTCTGGGCTCCCAGATTTGGATTGTCCAGTTTTTGGTTCTGTAACTAAAGGAGGGCTGGAGCGCATTACGGACCAGAGCTCCAGCCCCTATCTAGTCGGGAGGATTCTTAGCTCCGTGCACAGTGGGAAGGAGACCTGGAAGTACAGTGGGGGTTTTGAACACAAGGGCACTTTCTGTTTCTAGTGCTGAAAGAGCCCAATAGTTGGTAATTGCTTGGCTTCCCTTAACCTTGTTTTCTTCCGAAGTTGTACCTGGAGATTTCAAATAGTAATCAAGCCTGTTGTCTTCCTCTGCCTTTCTGGAGTCTGCATAGATTTTTGTGAATATAGTTTACCGTCTACTTACCTCTAACACTAACAAAAACCACATTTCCTTTTGTGAGAAAAAAGTCTCGGGACCTTCAGTGGACTGTGCATAATGGAAAACATAGAATAAAGTCATTTTGAAGACCTGGACGCTAAGGAAAATGTCTCCTGCGAATTTCAGTCCTCTATTAAGAGGAGGGGCCTTTGCTCACTGGAGCTTACGGCAGAATTGGCACAAGCTCAGTGACCCCAAACCCTTTTGGAAAAGCAGCCCTCCAGCAATACTAGGGACACAGCAGAGGAGATGAAAATGTTGTCTAAATAAAACCCTGAGGTAGCGCCAGCTCACAGATCCCAAGAATGCGTGTGTCATGCTTGATGCTGGACGGATAAAACTTTTAGATGAGTCCATCGGGTCAAGCTAGCTTTCTCTTTTTGTCTCCATTAAAGAAGATCAAGGATGAAGGACTATCCTGTTAAAAGCTCTCTGTCCGTACACTGGCTGCTGCCTCACAGTTTTCCACCTTAGTTTTCTTAATATTTCTGTGAAGACATTGGTTTGGACAATTAACTGTAGCTATAAACTGACATCATTAAATTGTCTTAATTCAAAGCAGGAGGGCCAGAAATGTAAGCCCTTTCCTCAGAACTACAGTTCAAGCCATATTTAATAGTTCACTTAACAGGCACTTCTTATCCTCTGGTTAGACAGTCAGGCCACCAATTTTGACTCGTGTTCCTTTTTGTAGCTTCTTACTGTTTGACCTTTGGTTTATTTTTCTTGTCTGGTAATAACAGTTATGCTGTTGTACTTTTTAAAGAATGTACAAAAAAGTTAAATAATGAAATAACCCCATAATCTGAAAGCATCTACAAGGAATATTTCAGCGTATTTCATGCCAGTGATTCATCTGTACATTAATGAGATTCCATGAATTAACCAAATGAAAGAGAAGTTTAGATGCTTAACATTAAATGGGTTAACACCTTTTAAACTGGGAGTTTTGCCTTTCTCCTCTTTTGGTCCAGTTCTTGCCTGCTTCCTGTGCCTTTCCCAGCTTCCCAGTCTTATCTGGAGGCCTTTGATAGTTTGTTGACATCAGAAGAAACTCTTCCACATGCGGGGCTTTTACCCACCTCATCTTTAGACTTGCTGTAAAGGTCAAGTAGATTAGTTAGACTGTGCCTGTTCTGCTGAGCAGTTGCTTATCTCCTTTTAGATAATTATTATGCGAGCACTTCTCCCAATGCCTTGCAGCTCACAGCTTCCTTTCCTGCCTGGTTTGATTCCCTTAGAGAGACACTGGCCTCATTCAAAGTGTCGCCTCTGCTCACTCCACCCTGAGGCCAGCTGCCCGAGCTCACATGGAGGAGAAGCTTTGCCCCTGTGCTGTGTGGGGGCATTTTCAAATGAAAGGTTACCTGTCTCGTCTGCATTCCCCTGCGCCTTCCTCTCCCCCTTTACCCGTCTACCCTTGCCCGTTCAGTTAGATTCACCCTCTAGCAGTAGTTTATTTTCACCGTGTCAGGGAACAAGAGAGGCTAATTACTGCCTGGGGATTCCTGAGGAAGTGCGTCTCTCCTACCCTGCCTCTCCGGCCCAGAGCTTCTGCTCTGTACTGCCGAGCGGGTTTTCCTTTCAAGGTGGAATCAACAGTGTTATTTGGGTCACTAGGGAGGAACAGGTCATCACAGCCTGTTACAAGGCACAGTGAAAATGTACGCGTGAGTGTATTATGCACTTATCCACGGAGAAGTTGGGGTAGTTGTCAACAGAGGGAAGGGACTCCCACCTGAACCGCCCGCCCGTGAGGAAGGCTGGCTCGCAGTAGCCCAGACCCTCGGGCACAAGCCGGTCACTGCTGAGTAGAGCAGCGAACAGTCCTCCACTTCTGCCTTAGGGTTGTGGAGCGAGCCGTCCACAAGCCCAGGGATGTCCCCACACAGCGGGCTGACCATGTGACCGCATGCTCCCAGGGGGCTGACTCACATCCCAGAGGTCAGACCAGTCCTGAGCTACTGCAGGTGGTCAGCAGCCGCTTCCACGGTGACGTTCCACCACCGGCAGTGGAAAAATCCATTTGAAAGAACCCGAGCAAAGCAGAGCAGCCTTTTCTGAGCTACGGTTAGTAGCAGGAAGAACAGGAGCTCTAGAGTCAGCACAAACCCTTGTTCAAAGCCTGCTTCTTCTGTGGGCGAGCTCGGGCAGGGACATCATCTTTCACAGTGTCAGTGTGAACAATTAAAAAATGAAGGCAGAAACACTGGCCTTTCAGGACTCATCAGAAATATTAGTGGAATAATATCCGTAGAGCACCTATACAGCACATCAACTAGTTTTTAACATTCAAGAAACGGTGGTTATTAGTCAGTCACTTGTGATTAGAGCTGTGCTCCCTCTTGACTGACTTGCATTTGAAAACAAGCTTTCTCCAAATACGAAGTTTACCGTGTATCCTTTAGAAGAGAGGCTGAAGTGGAACTGTGGAGAAGGCAGGAGCAGCCACATTATATTAATAACTGTCCTAAAAATTTCTCATCAGTTGGCTTTTTTTTTTCCCCCAAATTCTGAAAATCCTGAGGCCCAGCCCTTTAAAGAAATAACATTAAAAGTATAGTGTTAAGAATTCCAGGACTTTCAGCATTTCATATCTGTCTGGAAGTACAGATACTAAAAGCATAACAGATATTTAATGGAATCTGTCTTTTTGATGATAATTACAGCATTCTGAAGTAGGCTTTAAACACATCTGTATACATGAACTGCTACTTCAAAATTACTTGCTTCAAGGGGCATTCAGTATCGCGCTAAACTTTCAAGTTAGATAACTACTGTTTAAATTGATGGCAGGTGTTTGATCTATAAATAAGAGTTGTACTTTGCACTTCAGCGCTGTTTACCTGCCCCCCCCCCCCAGCGTGGATTCGCATCGCCCCAGGAAACCGGAAAGGCCGCAGGAGCGCGTATCAGTGCTGCCCTGGGCTGTGGCAGCCGAAATGCAGCCTTCACACTTGCCGCTTCTGAGGCAGACTAGTCCTCCTTGCAGAGGCATGAGGGCCAGTTGAATTGGAAGATGCACCAGTGAGCTTGAGGAGAGGTCGGAAAATCATACTGGAAGGATAAGAAACGCAGAGCTTTGGGCCAGGATGGCCGGTAACCTCAGCAGCTGCTTCAGACATCTTCACTGGTTACGTTTCTTGAGTTGACCTTCAAGTGGCAGCTGCATCACTTCCATCTCCAACACCAGCCTCATTCCTTTGCAGTCCTGGCTGGTATCTCATCCCAGTATGCCCCTGGGAAATGCTTTAGAAACGGATCCTTTCTCCACGTTTCCAATTCTGTTCTCTCAGATTAAAGCATTGCGGTGCTGGTCGAGGGCTTCTGCAGACTGGGCAAGAAAATGACAGTGGACTGTTCCCTTTCCAAACTCCTGTCCCCACAAACTGCATCTCGGGCTGTAGTGAGCCCCTGTCAGTGCGCCCGGAGACACCAAGCTCTCAGTTGTGCAGTGCAGAGGATTGTTCGGCTCTTGAGTCATCCACGCCAGCCTGAGCAGAGAGGCTGCAGTAGAGACAGAAGTGTGTGGTGAGTAATAGGGTGGCTGGTCCTACGGACTGGCTTCCTGACCTCCCACCTGTCCCGAGATGCTTACGTTTCTAGAAAGGATTTCGGGGAGACAGAACAGATGTTCCGGCATTGGGCTCCCTCGGGGAAGGGTCCTCAAGGCAGGGTGCTGTGCGGCCACTGCACCTCACATCCTATCAGTCCGGACGGGCTGTGACTCGGGTCTGGGAGCTGGGACAGCACCACAGAGGCGTTGATTTAGGGGCCTCAACTTAGTACCTGGCAGGAATATACCTCCTGCTTCCAGGGTCTCCTACTTGGGGACTGTGCCATCCTGACATAAACTCACAGGGTGTTGTCAAGGGAGGCAGGGTGCTCTTCAGCCTAGTAGGGAGGAAACTTCGGGAAATTGGTCTCTGGCGGCAATGAGTGTGACACTGAAGAGTAGTTACCTAGATTTGTTCCCCTGGACTCCAGTCTTAGCTTCAGAGGGAAGGTGGTGGGTGTGACAGCAGATGGTGCCACATCCACTTGGCTGGATTAAACACCAGGGATCAGTAAAGCACATTCTGAGGGTCTCTGGCTGGGTCATGAGATGTGACCTTGGGTGCTATCAATGGTCCCTGGCCCCTTCCTTCCCTTCAGCGACCTCGATGCTTTCTCGATCCCGGGGCTGTGAGACGGAGAAAAGGAGGAAGGTGCTGTGCAGTTGCTTCCCTGTGTTTTCAAACCGAAGCATTTTGGACAGAGAAGAGCTTCAGCTCCCAGCCTCTGCTCCCTGCTGCGGTGGGGCTCGCAGTGCAGGTGGCTGGGGAAGCAGCTGCTCTGGATGGGCCGGCGGCTTTTTCCCGGCGCCCTCCTCATCCTGGACACAGGGTTGCCCGCTGGAGATTGTCTTCTGGGTGCGGCGTCGGCGTCCTGCCCACTGCAGACTCGCAGTCCTTCTTGGTCATGCGCAGAGTGACTTTCTGATGTTTCTCTCGAACTTGAGCACTTTGTGTCCATGACCAGCTGCCACCCACGAGACCTGAAGAGCAGGTCCCCCGAGAAGGAGCATCTCTGAGCATTGGCGCACAAAGTCTCCCAAGCCCTCTGCTCCTTCCTCCCTTGGAACTGAGTAGGAAGAAAGGGGGGTGTTGCTCCCTCTAGTGCAAGAGCGATTGTTCCCTGAGCAAGACACACAAGTCCCCCAAAGCCTGATACACCGTGTGTCAGTGCAGGTTTGATGCTGAGAGTTGGAGGAAGGAAACAGCTACATGACTGGAGGAAAGAAAAGCGCTGGGTGGTTCGGCACATGTTTCTCTTCTTGTATCTATCTACCTGATGGATGAAATTGTGATCCACTCACTGAATGATCACTAAGAACAAGGCCCACCCTTGGGATGTATCTGACTGTAGCGAGCAGTAGGATGGGGACAAGACCGAGTTCTGATGCACTTGGAGACCTTGGGGAAAGTCATACTTTGACCTTGGCTTGACTTGTCAAAATAATAGTCTAATTTCTTTGTATATAAAAAATCCTGTCCTCAAAAAGAGGCCAGGCACACTGCAGTCTTGCTGCACACACAGACACCCCAAGGCTCATAAACCTGAGCAGGTTTAGGAGGAGAGTGTGTCCTGGGAAGTAGCCACCTGTGCCCTCCACGTGCCCTCTGGCACTGGCTGTTCCCTCCTGAGGCACTTGCTTCCCTGTGACAAGCAAAGTATATGGAGACTAAACCTGTATCCTTTTAGATTCTCACCAGACCTGCTCATAGCTGTTGTTGGAGACTTGTGGAGTCATGGTAGCTTCTTCCACTTGTCATTGTGAAGAATGTTTTAGAACATCCTGGAAGCAGGTGGGGGGTGGAATTTGTGTGTTTGTTACCATGTGTGCTGAGTGGGAAGTGTGTGCCCACGTTGGTGTCTAGCCTTGAATAACAAAGACATACGTATGGGATGTTTGGATCTGATTTAAAATTAAAAAAAAATAACATTGTAAAAAAGAAAGATAGATCCCAGCCAAGAGCCTTTATCTGCTTAATGTACCAGAACTCAACTGTGGGAAGCCCATTTCTACATTAGCATATCGTGAAAATGTGCATTGCAGCTGCCTCGGAATGGCCACTGTATTATTACCCGGGGCCGTCCTGGGTTATGATCTGGAAGAATTTGAGTCACCCTTTATATTTTTTTTTTCTGCCCTCATTTTGATTTTGGCAGTGGCAGAAGAAGAAAATACTCCCGAGAGATTCAATTACTTCCCTTCAAAATTCTCTTGGAATCCTAATGACTATTAAAAATTGAAGGCACCCATATCTCATGCTATTCAGCTTAACTGGTAATTAAAGTGCAATTAAATTTTTCACGGTGTAGATTGTGTCTGTTTTTTTTTTCTGAGAAATTACAAACTCCAGGCCCTTGAGGATTATGGGATTAATCTATAGACATTTAATAATTCAGCTTTGATCAGATGCAGTCGCTGATGGGCCTCTGAAAGGGAAGGAGGAGGACTGTAAAGTATTGTTTTGTGATTAATGGTGAATTTAAATTTTCTTTGGTGTCTTAGAAACCAGAAAATAACTAGCAGTCCGTGAATGAAAGGCCGTTTGGAGCGTGGTCCAGAGCTGGCTGTGATCGCTCTCTCTGATGTGTGCCTATCATCATCTCTGCCGCGGGACCTGCTTCCTTCAAGCAGCTTTGTGCAGCGCACGCGCATTCCTGAGTTGTCACCAGTGAATGAGGCGGCAGCGTTTGGCTGGAAGTTGGAGGCTGAAGAGGTTGGGGCCTTTCTGGCCTCAGCCATTTTTCTCTCTTCCCTCTTCCTCCTTAATCTACTGCATTTCCTTTTTATGGCAAAGATGCATTGGCATAGCAGGACATTGCTAATAAATAATTCCTTGGCTTTTTAAAACAATTTTCTTACCAGTCTGAGGACAGTGGCCCTATAGAGACCTTCAGCTCCTGCATGTTTGTGCTGAGCAGAGCGATCCTGGTGCGTTCGGTTGGAAGCTGAAGCAAGGGCTGCCCGCTGTGGTCCACCTGGAGCAGGACCGCTGCCTCCCAGGACCCCCACTCCAGCACCCTGTGCAAGGAGACCAGTGTGGGCAGCAGCAGCTTGACTGCACCCCCTCTTCACTGGTGGCAAAGTCCTCCTCAGGCCCGGTCCTCAGTCCTGATTCGTTTCTATCTCCTGGGAAGATGCTTTACTTTTATCTTAAAAACCTATTTTGAAACAGCACCTGAAGACATGTTTCACATCCCAAGTTGGCAAGGTGTCAGTTCAGTGAATGACCGCAGTGTAGCGCAGCGGTGAAGGCTGTGGGCATCGAGCTCAGTCAGGTCTGGCTGCAGCTCCGTTGCTTGGAGAGTTTTTGTTTTAGCCACGAGAAGGAATTTCCTGGAGCCTGAATTTTCCCATTTCTAAAGCGGGTCTGTGAACAGTACCAGCCATTAGAGTTATAGTAAGAACTATTTGACATAAACTGTAGCACAAAGGATGGCACAAAATAACCTCTTATTTTTATTATTGCTCTGTAGTACAGGAGCATCAGCATGGCTTTCCACCTTCACAGATTTTAATTCTGTATTGTCACTTTGGAGAAGTTTTAGAATACTTCCAGCACCTCTCCAGAATAGCCTACTTTCTCTCCTTTCCTTTCCTTTGGTCTTTCCTATAAAGATAAAGGGGAGCCGTTAGAAAGTCTACCTTACTCCCTGCCACTCCCCAGCAGCCAATATGTCCCCTGGCCTGTAGCACGTACTGTATGGAACAGAGCTACAGGGATGAAAGGATTGGCCACAGATGGGCACAGGAAGAGCAGAAAAGAGAAACTTTCTCAGTCCTTAATCCTTGTATCTTTTTTTTTTTTTTTTTTTTTGAGACAAGATCTCGCTTTGTAGTTCAGGCTGGCTCTGAGCTCACTATGTAGCCCAGGCAAGCCTCGAACTCAGCAATCCTCCTGCCTCTGCCTCCCGAGTGCTGGGATGACAGGTGTGAGCCACCACGCCCAGCATTGTGGTATGTGGTATAGGTGGCTGGTGAGTGTGAGTCTCCACACCCAGCATTGTATGTGGTTACTGGGGATCGAACTCAGGACCTTGTGCTTGCTGAGCTAACCCTCCGGCCCGATCCTTGTATCTTACGCCACATGCTGCACGCACTTAACCACTTACTGGTAGTCAGGGACTTGGGAGTATAAATTATGTTAAGGTAGCAGATTCTTCCAGTGATGCGCCCAAGCCTGGATTCTGAAGGCATATTTGTCAAGTAAGGCAGCAGATACTGAATCTCATATTAGCTCGCAGGATAATGGTACAATGCATCATCAAGCTGAATGGGAGCAGGACATAATTTTCTTTTGTTGCCTGGAGCCATGGACGAGGTGAACACTGAATATTGATTTTTCAAATGGTGACTAATAGATAGTAAAAAGCCAAATATATTTTGGTTCCAACTTCCCCCTTGCCCACACCACATATTTTGGCAGTGCGTTAAAATCAACCTTTAATTGCCTGAAATAGATAAATTGGAAGAGCAGAATTTATGCAGGGACATGTAGGACACAAATGAGCAGGTGGCTATTGCATTATGCATTGCATGTCAGCAAATGTTTATCCATCTGATTTGAGAACATTCTAATATCACTTGTTATTAGAATAAGATGACAATATTCAAATCATTTTATAACATTTTGATCACTGAGTTCAGTTCTGACTTCTGGCTTTGGCAATTTTGCATTGCTCACCCAATCTCCGGTTTTGACGCAGGAGAGTTAAGGCCTAACTCCCCACCTGAAACGTGAGTTTGTGTTCTCTAAAAATCGAAGAATGAATTTTAGGAACGACGGAGGTTTGAGTAGGAAAATTTTATTGAGAGAGAAAGCTTCTGCCTTAAGAGAGACAGAAGGGGAGCCCGGAAAGTGGGTAACCCCTCTACCTCACTTTTTAGAGGGCTTTTATGGAGCAAAGCCATGAGGTGAGGTGGGTCTGAAATAGGGGGTTACCAATAAGATTCAAAAACAGTAGATGGGTTACAATTGACCAATGAGTACAGTGGGGGCTTCCAATAAGATTCGAAAGAAATGGGCAAACTGTGGCTAACCAATGGGTAAATGACAAGCATAGCTACTTCAGCAACTTTTTGATTGAATAGGTCCAATGAGAAATCAAGCCCTAGAGGGTCTTGCTTGTCAGGAGACTCCTCCAGGTGGTTCAAGGTCCTTCCCATTATCTGGGGATTTTGTAATTACTGTCTTCCAGGGAGGGGCTGGATCCAGACCTTGACCTTCCACCCAGGGAGAAGAATGAGGCCTGTAGTTTCTCATTGATGGTGTTGACCTTCAGAAAGATCCTCTTTTTGCAAGTCTTTCAAGGGTCGGCTCTATCTATCTGCCTACATATGTCTAGCTGGCTTTTCTACCTATAATAGTTTCTTACCTGGAGGGAACAGTAAGCTTGTTCCTCAGGAGTTGATTATAAATAACCTCTGCATTAGACTGTGAAATACTAGTTGCATCTGCAGATGTAAAAGTCTTCAATCTTATTTCTCCTGTTTTGATAGAAACACACTGTTTTTCTTCTACTTCCGATCTTTGATAAACAACATGCATGTTCAGCTATGTGGACCTTGATCCCAAGGATTTTTAAATCGGTCTAGAAGCCTCAGATTTTTTGAATTCTTAGTGTGAAATAAATTATCAGCTCAGCATTTTAAGACAGTCTGGCCCAGCATTATGAATTTTTGTCTGTGTCATGGTTGTTATCATATATGGGTTATCATATGTGTATAAGTAAGAATGTCAATAAAAAATATGGTTGCTCATATAATGAAAGTCTAGGAATATTTGCCTTGAGGAATAGCTTGGCCCAGGGATCAAAAGATACAACAGGTCATTTTTCTCCATCTGTTTCTTTTTTGTGTTGGCTTCAGAGTCAAAGACAGGAGATTTAGAAATTTCTTTGTGATGGGCTTGTAGGAGTTAGTCATTTTCCTTTTAATCTTTATTAGCGCCAGAAAAAATTGATTTGTTCTTTTCCTTAAGAATCCTCACCGAATTCCAGAACTTCTAGGAGGCCAGTTTGTCATTGGCTTTTGCTCTTTGAAAAACATCTTAGCCTTCATGCGGCGTATTGGCATGGCCATCAGCCTTTTCTCTTTGATGGCACACAAAGGAAGACCGTAGGGCACCACTTTCTTTGGCCATCAGTGGTCTTTGTGCAGAGTTTACAGTATGAAACTATTGATCATCAACTATTTATGACTGTTGACCCGGCAAGTTCATACGATTCAGCTGGAAGGAGCCTCTCAGGAGTGCTGGTGTTTCGCAACAGCAGCGAATGTGTCAAGGAAACCTTGCATAATGTGGTATATTTTGTTGCTGTTGATATTTCTGTTCTCGATGTCTCTTCTGTATCTCAGTACGATGTATAACAGCTGGAGGCAAATGACAGAGTGTGTGAGCATATGGCAACCCATTCATAACCGAATCCCGTGCCCAGGATGACCATCTTTCATGTCACCGTCAGAGGTTCTGGCATGCTGTTCTGGAATAGCACATTAAAATGTGAGTTGGATAATGAAGAAAGATAGAAAACACTCATTCACAGGCACTGTAGAACTACTCTGCCAGCCTGCACGTCTTGAACATTGGTACTTTTTCACTCATTTCTGGCACTTTTGAGGGTCAGGGGGTGTCCACAAATGCTCAAAAGTCCAGCTATGTACCAAAACGGTTAATGGCGTTTCAGAACTACCGAAGCCTTTACGGATGATCTAGTGCAGCTCATTGCTGATGAGAATGTCTAGTTTCAATGAGTAAAAAGTTTACCCAAGTTCAGAGCTGGAAGAAGGTCAGCACTTGTGGTACTTGGTCCTGTCTTCTTCCTCACATTCTATTATCAGTGAGCAGCTCTGGCCTGGGGGCAGCACACTCAGGTACATGCTCCAGCCTCTTCATAGCTTACTTTTGTTGTCTAAGAGAAACGACAAAATTTTAGGTCTTGGATGCACCCATAATGGAACACTGGGAATGGAAACAGCCTCGCAAGCCCAGTATTTTCAGAGCCCAGAGCCAAGATAGGCTGCAGCCCAAATTCACCAACCTGGGGTACTTCAAGCACAACTAAGTCCCTGCCTGCTGAAGCAACACTTCTGTTTTGGGGAGATGTACAACATAGAGCAATCATCCTTTCAAAATCAACTGCCTTAGTGACAGTCTTCATCACTGAGATACAGTGTTCAGCACTCAAAAATTAGAGGAAGATAGATTTATTATGGTTCACAGTTTGTAGAGGTTTTAGTAATCACTTCTCGGCCTTTTGGCTAAGATCAAGTGTAGAGGTTTTAGTCTACAGTCAGCTGGCTCCAGTGCAGGCCAGTCAGAAGCAGAGGATCAAGGGAAAAGCAAAGGAGGCGCACCCTTCCAGGCCACACCCCCAGTGACCAGCTCCTCCAACCAGGTTTTAGCTCCAAATTATACTTAGCTATGAGCTCACTGGTGAACTAATCTACTGACGAGTATCACTCCTCACTGATCCAGTCACTCCCCAATTTCCCACCTATAAACACATGAGGCTTTGGGAGGACACCTAGATTTTTTTTCAAGAGAATGTGTGAACAAAATCAAATAGTTATTACTTTCAAATTTGTAATAGGAGAATCACCTTGTAATTTAAGGAGAAGAGGAGATGAGTGTTCAGCTGTCTGACTTTAGGAATGGTGCAAGCCAAGGACCTCAGGGACCTTGGAGCAATTAGCTCTTGCAGAGCTTGCAATCATGTATTTCTAGAAGTTCATCCCTGAATCACCATTACATCCTATTTCCTCATTTTGTGGGGTTTCAGTAACTTTATTTGCTTATATAGTTTTTTTTAAAAGGAATCCAAATAATTATAAAACAGAGCACAATGGAGCGTGTTTGTATCTTCACACGTTCCTGAAGCAGCTCATCAGGAATCATTATTATAAAGTTGTGAGACACGCAAGCCTGCCTTGGCCAGTCGGCTTGATTGACTGATACAGAAAAGCCGTGGTCAAGATTAGGTGGGTGGCCCTGGCATAGTTTTGAAGAACACAGTTTGGTGACATTATTAAAAGTTTGCTTTTGGTTTGAGCACTTTGTTTTGTTTTGCTTTTGTCATTCATTTGTTTTTGTGTTACACTGTCTCTTGTGTGGATTCTTATCAAGAGCTATTTTCTTGAGGGTAAATGCAGGATTTGCCTTGCATGGTACAATAATTAAGAGTCTTAGTCCCTTCGTCCAGTTCAAAACTAAATATAACCCGATTCTAGGTATTCTTTGTGTACAGAAAGATAACTAATTGTACTGGTTTATTTTATATACCTTTGGCTCATTAATTCTTCATAGTCACCTCTGTGATAGGAATTATTGTCCTCATTTTATAGATGAGGAAATGAAGAGTGCAGTACAATAAGTAATAAAGCCATCATTATCGAGGTATCAGTCCTCCTTCTGAGCTTTATAGCAGCCGTGTGTTCGATAAACATGTCTTAAATATCTTCATCCAAACAGGGCTACAAGTGCTACATAAATCCAGGCCCAGGCTGGTCTCCTTCCAGCCCCCTTGAAACGTTAATCACCATCTTCTGGGAACAGTTTTCGGCCACTCAGTGATCAAACTGAGTGTCAAATCTGATACTCTGTTTTATTGACGTTATTGTTGTTTTTGAAATTTCTTTTACATATAAAAGCCTCCAACACATTTTTAAAGATTTCGCTATTTTAAACATTTGTAATTGATTCTGGTACGATATGTAGCATAGTTGAGCAAAAATAAACTTCTGTAAGATCACATTCTCTAAATGTTTATTAGGTTGTCCACCAGAAAACTGACCCATTCGGTTCTGGGGCACCGACATCATATTGCCTAGGGGGCTTCTTCAAGTTCGAATGTGGTGCGCAAAGAACCCCTGCACCCCACATGTGAACCTCATTCTATATCCAGCCACCTGCACGGCCTGCTGTATTCTTTTTCTTCCCCTATAGGAAAGAAATGTTCCTGGCCACAGAGACCAAGATAAGTACCTTGTCTTCAGGGAGCCCCAATCTTTGCAAGGCCAGGGGGCTTCCCTGCATGTCCCGTTCTCCCCTAAGATGCAGGGGTATTCACTGCCTGTTTTGGGGGTGTTACAATTGGGTAAAGCCTAGCCTTCTGCACGTGTGCAGACCACTTTAGAAGCATAAAGTTTTCATCATTTGTACCCCGGATGTCATCTTCCTCAGCCAGCTTGATCTGTAGAATCAAAACTGCTTGTCAACACATGTGTGTATGAGGGGCTCATGCTCTGTTTCTGGGTCTGCCGTCTTACTACTATCTATTGATCCGTTGTTTGATAACATTGGGGTTTTTTTTTTTTTTTGAAGGCATCTATGAGCTTTGTTAGTAGACAGTGTACTCTCTCAGGTTATCAACTGATACTGATGCCAGGTTTCTAGGATATTGCCTTTAGCTGTGAACTACAGTAAGCTAGGAAGGAAAGATGGCCTGTTACGGGCGCTTCAAGTGGAGGGACCTTCAGCCACTGCTGTGGCCATGACCTGTGGTGACCAGCCTGAGCTGTCCTGCAGAAAGGGTAGGACAGAGCAGGGTGCAGCACCACGACCAGCTTCCTGTTGGCACTTGTGAGCAGAGGGCCTGGGAAGACATCATGCAGCAGAAGCAGAGGAGATGATCAGGAAGGAAGAGGGCAAGCAGCATGCTGTGTGTGCCGCATGCGCCCTCTAGCCGGCCTCACTGTTCTCGCAGCCTCCTGTAGACTCGGGTCCCAGCATTCATGGCAGGCCCTCCAGGCTTCCCTTCCCCCAGGAAGCCTCTACCCAGGCTCCTCCTGGGCATGCAGGTTACCTTGAACCAGGGTTTGGTGGGACACACAGGGTTTCCTGTGGTCACAGCTCAAACTCTTGGCTTCAAAAGGAGCAAAGCCAACCTGGGCCTTGAGGTGGGAACAAGAGTCCCACACTCAGAACCTGCTCAGGGGCCCGGGCAGTGGGGGATGGAGGAGAGGAAGAAGGAAGGGGCAGGGGGGCTGGTAAAGTGGGCACATGCCTGGGCCAGCTGATGCCTGGCGAGTCTTCTCTAGGTTTGGGCGACTAAGTACAGACGCCCACTGGGAGGCACGCGGGCGGCGACACCAGCTGGCTGCACAGTTGGTGTGAATCCCAGCACTGCAGCGTGAGGCGGACACAAGGTACCTGCAGCCTGGCCTGGAAATGCGTAGGCACCTGCCTCTAGTTCACCGGTTCATTGGCCGACATCACTGAGATTAACCCAGGGCAGGACCGACGCCGTCCCTGCCCACATCCGCAGCCAAAATATAAGAGCCTTGCGCTGTGCCCAGCCTGCTCACATGATTAGCATTACTTATGCCTCACAACAAAGCACTAAAATATTCGTGTGCGTGAACCCGCTTGTCATTCAGTGCACTTCCGAGGAACTAAGTCTCCCTGTTGTCGTAAACTTCCCTGACTCCCCGCACTGAAACCCATGGCACTTCTGTTTCATTGGAATGGAGAAGAGAGGGACTTCCAAGTAGGAGACAGTCCTCCTGCCTCCAGTAGCCCTCGCTGGTGATTCTGCGCACGACCCATTTCCAGGCCCTTCAGAAAAGCAGATTTGGGGTCCTGAACAGCAGAGGGCGAGTCTGAGGGTAGAAATTTAAATTCACAGAATTAAGTGCTTCTCCCCGTGGTACTGCATCTCTCTCCACCGCTGCCCTGTCGTGCTGGTGCCTCCTCGTGACCGTATGCCTTGCCTTCCTGTGGGGAGCAGCAGAGACAGGCAGGTGCCGGTCCCCCGCTGAGCTCCGTGCTTCCCCATCTGTCCAGGGAGCGCCCTGCCACCGCTGGCCCCTGGGAATGAGTGTATGAAAACAGCTGGTGAGGGGTTCTGTGAGGACCGGAGAGAGGAAAAGGGAAGAGTCTGTGCCAGGTGGATTTGAGTTTTAGAAAAGCGACAAGGACAACATCAGGGTGCGGTGGGTGGAGTGGGAGATGGACAGAGCCGGGCGTGGCGGGGAGGTTGGGGCCGGGCCCACAGGAGTGGGCGGAGTAGCGCTGCGGGATCACTTGGTTGTGGGCGAGGCAATGAAAGAAAGAAGTGGAAGCAGGAAGAAAAGAGGGAATGAAGGCAAGAATGGTGATCTGACAGGTCCAGGGAGAGTCTCGAGGTGTGGCGCCTTCCCTCGTGATCTAGTGAGGGCAAAACAGCTGCGGCAGGGGCAGGGTGGGCGGAGCCACTCTACAGTTGTTCAGTCTCGTCCAGGGCCAGCCCAGCTTGGACAGAACACATCTGGCACCTGGTGGAACGGGGGCTAAGACCCCTGGGAATTCTCTCTCTCCCCCTTGCCGGGGAGTGGGCCCATGGAGAAGCTGGGTGGCTCTGAAGCGTGGGCAAGGGGTGTGTGTGTGTGTGTGTGTGTGTGTGTGTGTGTGTGTGTGTGTGTGTTTCGGGACATACTTGAACACTCAGAGCGCCTCAATCATCAGGCTTCTCAACTGAAGCTCCCCAAGGGCTGACAGCCCTCTGGCTTGCCTTGCAAACGTTCCACGCTGTGCCTAGCAGGCCCCTGCTCGGGGGTGTGGCGACGGAGCAGCAGAGGGGGTGGGTGGAGACTGCAAGCTGCCGGGTTTGCCTGCAACAGCTTAATACAAGAATCCTCTGGGGCGGCCGGAGATTCAGCTCCGTGGTTCCAGCACCTGCCTCGCAAGCGCAAGGTCCTGAGTTTGATCCCGGTAACCACATACAGTGCTGGGCGTGGTGACTCACGCCCACCAGCCATCAATACCACATACCACAGTGCCGGGCATGGTGGCTCACGCCTGTCACCCCAGCACTTGGGAGACAGAGGCAGGAGGATTGCTGAGTTCGAGGTTTACCTGGGCTCCATAGTGAGCTCAGGGCCAGCCTGAACTACAAAGCAAGACCCTGTCTCAAAAAAAAAAAAAGAATCCTCTGTGGTTTCCTGGAATGTGAAAAAGCCAGTAATAACCTGAAGGGATGTGTGTGTGTGTGTGTGTGTGTGTGTGTGTGTGTGTGTTTAATGTAAGAGTGCTTCTACTTTCTAAACTGTGATTCATTTATGTTGGGAAACACTGGACATTTATGTCTAATGAACAAGGCTTTACCTAGTTCTGTGCCCCAAGCTACAAATCTCAGATACTTAGCATCCTTGGACTTGTAGCGTGAAAAGCCTTACAGATCTTGCAAATGGAATTGCCGAGAACTCACAGGCAACAGACCACAAGAAATGGGCCTTGACAACCTCTCGTTGCAGCTCTTTGTTGGACCTCAGAAATAATTGATAGGACATGTCTTGGCGCAATTTTGAAAACCTGCCAGTAGGGGCATCTGCAGTGGACTTGAAATCTCTTTGGAGTCAGCTGTTTCCTATATTAACGTGAGTACAGCCTTGATCAAAAGAATTTGTACACCAAATCCCCCCTTGGTCTGCATCCTGCCATTTGACATCTGAATAGGAAATTTCTTCTTGTAGTAACTTTTCTGAAAATCTTTCATCAACACTAACAAAGAAGCAGCTTCTTCTATCCCCTGATTCTGGAATACATGACCTGGTACAGATATATCTCCTCCTGTCCTTCCACATTCATTATTATTAGCTTTGCACCTTAAATCATGAGCTCTACCTTTCATTTCTGACAATCTGAAATGGTGCTGTCTCTGTAGAGAGAATGAGAGAAAAGAAAGAAACCTGGCAACCCTGCACTGGCTGTGTACTTGAAAACAGTAGGGCCTAATTGTAGTGAGAGAGCTAACTCAGCTACACAGGCTGAGGCTATGAGGTGCAGTGTGGCACGCTGTGCTGTCCTCTGAATTCCTATCAAAATGTGCAAATTTGCACATATCGAATTTTACTCCTCTGCTTCCACTGATTTTGATTCAATGGTAATTTAGAGATGGGCTGGACAAATGTTCACATTTCCACTCTCTATAGAAGGAAAAAAAAATGTTTCCTAAGGAAATGATGAATACGTAGGAATTATAGAGGAAATGCCAGCCCATTCATGCTGCTTTTACAGCATGATACCCCAAGTAAACATAGTTAATCATAGACAATTCCTTACTGTTCATTAAAGCAGGTCCCACAGAGCCTCTATTTGGCAGTGTGCTGTAAGTCATTACTCTGTTATTGAACAGGTTTATAAGAAATCAATCTTCATTTTAGTAAAAGAATCCAGAATTTCTGATTTCTATTCATTTGGATGTTTCACTATACCAATTAGTTCTAACTACTGGCAATTATTTTCTTTTTAATAAAATATCAGAAGCACACTATGTAATTATTGGGCATAACCCTTGCATTCCAGATAACTTCATCATTAAGGTTTAAAAAGAAAAGCAGATATATGAACCCAAAGCATGTTCTTCCTTTTTTCATAGAGTCATACCTCTGTTGGTTCTTAACCTTTCTACTTACAGATGCTGCTGGTATTAGCTAGAGGTTGGTTTTGCCAAAAAGAGGTAAACCTTGTAACAGCTTTGGGGTATTATTACTGCAACTTTGTTTTGAAAAATGGTGGCTAAAATAATAAACACTTGGGAGGTAGGGCTGCTAAAATAGAATGGTCCACAGAGGACTGTTATGGCTTAGATCTGAAAATCTCCCCCAAAGTCTCTTGTATTCAGAGATGAGGTTTGGGAAGGTGATTGGACCATGGAGCAATATACTCATGAGTGGTATGGATTGATGAGTTCATAGCTGACTGCTGTTTGCAGGTGAACAGACCTGGTCAGAAGAGATCAACTCTGGGGTTGTAACCTGGAGAGTGTGTACTTGTTCCTGGCGCCTCCCCTTTAACTCTGTGCTTCCTGAATGCCATCCTATGAGCAGATTTCCCCTTCTAGGCCCTGTCACTGTGTTCTTTCTGCCTTGGAGCTGTCTACCATGAACTGAACCCACTGAAACAGTAAGCCAAATTAAACCTCTCTTCCTCTAAGTTGTGGATTTTGGATATTTTGTCCCAGTGATGGGGAAGTGACTAAAACAAGGGCATTTTTTAAGGAAATGAAATTGAAGCTGAAATGTAACAACCAAGAAGAAAACTGAATGAGAAGAGGAAACCCAGCCAGTCCTGCCCCAGGCGAGTATCTAGTTCTGATGTGGGAGAAACCTAGCTTGACCATAGATTAGAAGGGATGCTCAAAGGCGTGAGGGGACACATGTGCCAGTGGGTGAGGTGAGTTTATGAAGGTGGACAAGAGGCTTCTCAAGGAGATGGTACTGTTTGCTTCAAGCCGCAAGAGACAAAGTCTACAAAAGAGAAATCAGAAAAACGTAACCAGGCCCAAGCAAGGTGAACATCTCTGTGACTCAGCAGAAGAAGAGAAATCAGAGCAAAAATGGAACTAAAGGGCTGGAGATTTAGCTCAGTGGTTCCGGCACCTGCCTCGCAAGCTCGAGGTCCTGAGTTTGATCCCGGTAACCACATACAGTGCTGGGCGTGGTGACTCACGCCCACCAGCCATCAGTACCGCATACCACAGTGCTGGGTATGGTGGCTCATGTCTGTCATCCCAGCACTCAGGAGGCAGAGACAGGAGGATTGCTGACTTTGAGGCTTGCCTGGACTACATAGTGAGCTCAAAGTCAGCCTGAACTACAAAGCAAGACCCTGTCTCAAAAAGAAAAAAAATGGAACTAAAGCCTGAAGCTGTCTGGCTCTGGGATAAAGCAGCCCAAATGTCTGCTTCAGCAATGTAACAGGGAATAGATATGTGCCCTGGGAACTGGGAAGTAGCAACTGTTGACCTGTGCCTGGAATGGTGGGCCAGGTGAAGCTCATATGTCGGTTGAGGTACATGGTCCCACAGCCAGGACCATGACCATCACCGGCGTCTGTTGGCTCAGTGAGTGGATTTGCAGTATGCTTATCTTTGAGGCTAAGGTCCCTGAGCCACCACTTAAGATTCTATTCAAGATGAGGAAATGGAACATTGAGAAATGGAGATCTGTAAATAGATGATAAATTCCCTCCATAAAATTATAGAATTAAAGTTTGAAATATATTTCAAGTATATATACTGGCAGTATCTGTAAATATAAAGGTCAAGAACACACACAGGTATGATTCAATGAAAAAGTCAGGTATAGTCTTAAGAATGAGTCCCCTTCTTTGGTACCAATGTCTGTGTTGGTCATTTTTTTCTATCAATGGGACAACACACCCAAGACTCACAACTTAAAAGGGAGAAGTTTATCTGGATCACAGTTTCCGGTGGGTTCAACCCTAAGGTGGGAAAACACATGGTAGAGGGGCCTGGCAGAAAATGACTGTCCCTCCCATGTTAGCTAAGAAGCAGAGAAGAGGGAGGAACACGGTGGAGAATGTGCTCTTCCAAGTCGTGTGCCTCGTGACTGTCCCTTCTGGCCAGGTCCTACCTCCTACTGTGTGACTTCTGGGACTCTTTTAGATTTAACCCTTAATACTTGCCCAAAGAATTATTCAAGAATGTGTGTTATGAGAGGAAAAACACAGAGAAGTTGTAGGAAGCACGAAAGGATGGCGAGTCTAAAAATCATCGAAATGTAAGGAAATACAGTTCGCTCTTGGCTGAAAAAGTACTTTTCCTGTTGAAACAAAAGATACGATCGAAACCCTATGTAAAGACAAGGAGGCTGGAGGAGGACATTTCAAGGCAGCCCAACATTCAGGCTCTGCCTAGGAAGGGCCGGTTGCTTTTGGCCAGATACATCGTGAGAATTAGTTTGAAAAAAGGGAGGGAGGGATGGAAAGAAAAAAAGAAAGAGGGAAAGCAGAAATATTTGAAAAACTTGAATTTTGGATTGAAAGGGACCATGTGTAAAGTTGGGGCCAAAGGAAGTATAATTGCTGAGGAAATTAGCACCATTAAAAAGAAATGAAAGACTTTGTATAGGAGCAAAGAAGGCTTCTTGAAGGCATCTTAGAAATCAGCAAGAGCTCAGCTATTGAAGGATAAATCATGGATACCAAGACTGGGTTGCTGGGAGGGAGGAGTAATGGGGAGTCGTGCTGTGTTCTTCTGTCTCATTTCAAGGAGACGTGGACCGGTGTTATCAGCGGGTGACACTGGGGTCTGAGAGAGACAGAGCGCAGGCTGTGAAGGGGTATCTGTGGGGATCCGCTCGCTACAACCATTTTCCGTTCCAGCCTGAGTCTAGTCTGGAAATGTGCAGTGTGCGCCAACCCTGGGCAGTGTGCAAGTGTGACTTAAGAGGGGACATGTCTTCTGATCACAAGGGCAGCCAGGGCCGAGGCCGCGCTTCTGAAATGCAAGCCTTTGTCAGGCGACGTGACTTCTGACGCCATGTTTTACAATTCCTGGGAGCGTATTTTGTCATCATTATGATTCAAGGGGGGTAACAGCCACTGAAATGAAGGGGTGAAGCCAGGGTGAGATCCCGAGACTTCACTGCCTTTGAACTTGGGTTTCTTCCCTTGGGATCCACCCCCCTCTGCCCAAGCCCTGCGGTTCACTCCTGCCCCTTTGTCTGCTCTTAGTCACCTGGTTATAAAGACAGTGTCCCCTGGCTATCGACAGTTCTTTCTGTTTAGCAAAACAGATCGTAAAAATCTGTGGCTCACAGACATTTTAACAGACTCATCATGCTCCCTCTTTGCCTGACACTCCCAAAAGAATAGTTAGCTGTCAAAATTCTATGCTTAGGGCCAGAGGATTAGCTCAGTGGTTCCGGCGCCTGCCTCGCAAGTGCAAGATCCTGAGTTCGATCCCCGGTAACCACATATAATGCTGGGTGTGGAGACTCACGCCCACCAACAATCAACACCGCATACCACAATGCCGGACGTGGTGGCTCACGCCTGTCATCCCAGCACTGGGGAGGCAGGGACAGGAGGATTGCTGAGTTCGCGGCGGCTTGCCTGGGCACCATAGTGAGCTCAGGGCCAGCCTGAACTACAAAGCGAGACCCTGTCTCAAAAAAAAAAAAAAAAAAAAAATTCTGTGCTTACTGTGGACGGAAAGAAATAGTCTCAATAGACTTATTCTCAAAATAGTCAGAATTTTGCTTGTTGGGTGTTACCATTAATAAGTGTACTTTGTAGTCTGCTGTGGCACAAAAATTAGGGAGATTTACAAACCTAATTGCAAAGACAGTCTATGTGTGCAAGCGGCTTGCGGCACCCTAAGAAAGATGAGGACTCAGATCTGTTGTGCGAGACATGGCCTGGTTATTAAACTGTCATGAGCTGCGGTTTTCTCCTGTGAGGCCGACAGTAACGTTTCCCTCACACGGTTGTAAGGACTAAGGAGTACGCAGCTCCTAGAACAGTACTCGGCTAATTGTGGGAACTGAATATGAAGAAACAAATGGATGTGAAAACCATCGTAAAGCTCCTCCAACATGGCCTTCTTAACTGTAGTGGAGAACAAGCCCAGAAAGATGACACAGGTGGGATTCCGTGGCGTTTGGAGTTGGAATTTACGTACGCCGCTGATACCCACGCCAACACACGAACAAGTTTCAAGCGAGCGTGTTTCAAGAGTCCAATCTGTTGGCGATGACGAGGAAGAGGGGAGAGCTGACGGTGGGGGAGGGGCCCGCTCAGCGAGAAGAAGGGGTGGGGTTCGAGAGGATCAGGAAGACAGTGACCGAGGCCCAGGGAGGAGACCGCTGTCCTCAGAGGCTGTTCCTCTGCACTGGCCTCTGAACACACATGACCTCTGAGTATCAAACAGTCTGGAGGCTAAAAATGATCTGAGTTTCTGTTTCATGAGTTGAGCTACAGAGCAAATGCCTTCTGATGCTCAGGTCAGTGCGCACAAGTCCTCCACACCCCCCCCCTTTCATCCCTAATGCTGGATAAGCTCGTTACCCACAGAAAATGATAATCCATCTGGCAGAGCCCCGCTCCGCATCCCTGCTCAAGAAAAACACAGACAACGCGAGCATAAACCTTGGCTGCCAGCAGAGACACAGTGTCACTCTGCCCCGAATTTGAGGTTCCTGCCGTTTCCATATGCTGCTTTCCGGTGTCATGGGGTTAGCAGGATAAACGGATCCATTGCATTAATAAGCGTCGCAAGCAGTACTTCGATGCCCAAGAGGGATTTGGAAGGACTCTCGCTGTGCTCACCTGACCTCTTCTCCTCGGTGAAATAACGGGCTCTCTTTCTCCTGATGGACTTCTCCGTCCTCTGTGAACTGCTCCGAGCAGTTCAGCGGAGGCGGCCCTCACAGGGGAGGAAGAAAGCGTGACCGAGGAGGTGGCTGCTTAGATGCCGGGGACACAGCCTCCCCGGGACACGGCTTATGGAGGACACACCGCCTGGGCAGTGAGTGCCACTGCGGTCTCCTCCTTGCCTCTCTTGCTCCGTTTCACAGGACAAAGAGCAAATCACACCCATCATGTCAGAGAGGGATCTGTGTCTTTCTGCTTTGGTGTGTATGTTCTCGTGATGCCCTGCTTTCATTTCCGTGGGTTCTTGAGGAAGGTGTTATACTATTCAACTGAAAACTGCAGTTGTCTAAGGAAGATAGCGTGAACTGAACAGAAAGTCCCTTCTTCCTTGTCAGCGATGGGATGAAACAGTGCTGTCCAGTCACATTTGGTTCTGCAGCTGAGTTTCAACTTGTGGCTGATCCACGAAGACATCCAGCCATCTTTCTCAGAATTAGCAGTGTCCATGCAAATGTATCCAGCGAGGGAGGCAACGAACCATGGGGTCGCTCGCTCGTCTCTTACCGTGCTTCTCCATGTCAGTTCCTGCTCCAAAACTTACGCTGCCCCTCGGCCGGATACTAGCTTTCCGGGCAAGAGCGTAGAAAGTACAAACGCCCAAAGGCTGCCCTAGACTGTCTTCTCCGCACTCACCGGTAGATCTTGGCCGTGTGGTTTGCAGCCCTACTGTGTACCTGCGCTTGCCTCTCAGCGCTAAGCAATTCAGGGGGTGTTTCTGTAGCAAGCTTGAGCTCGCAGGGAAGAAAAGGGAGCAAAGACAGATGATGCTTATCTCAAAATCACGGTGCAAGCTGGCCCAGCCGGGGCGGGCTGGATGAATTAGATGCGGAGGGGAACATCCCTGCAGAACCACGGAGGACTTTAGAGAGGGGGACAGAGCAGCTGAAGTGAACCCCCCCTTTGAGCACAAACAGCTGCACTTTACCCAAGGGATAAAAATCTGTGTCCACCTGTAGGGGACAGGCAGGGGACAGCGTGTGGTGGTTCTGTCCGTGATGCGTGTGCGCGTGTGATCTGATGAGTAACAGAGATGGAACGAGACGTCGTGAAGATATTGCTCTAATGAGCCCGGTTCTGTCTGCAGCCTTTTTTCCTGCTAGCAAATTGTATTAGCCCAGCTCCTTGGGAGAACATCAATAACCTCTTCAGAGAATACTGAGAGAGCTCAGTTACTCCAGGACAGGATTTTTGAAGACAATATAATTTGGCATTTCTCAATTTTCTCTGATTTTGTGCAGAGAAAATGGAAGATCGTAATAAATGTTTTCCACATGCGGTGTCTTAAAAGGAAGCACAGCTGGTAGCAGCAGTATTCTGCTGTTTATTCGGATGCTCGGTTCCAGGTTTTCTGTGCGAAACAGCCATGCTGACAGATTCATTCCTTTCACATTCTTCTACCACATCGTTGCCCTGTTAAGTGCTGAATTTGTCTCTCCCTGTGAGCACCTGGTGGTGGTGGTGGGTGATGCCAGCCACTGGCACAGTGGCAGTTGGCGGACCCCGAACCTATGCAATTGATTGGAAGTGTACAGTGTGCAAAGCTCACCTGAGGCAGGGCTGGCGGGTGAGTGAGCGAGACGGAAAAGTCACAGGTTCCAGAGACGGCTGCCAGGTTCTGATCTCCGCCCTCTGTTCGCTGGTTGTGCTGCTTTGAACAAATCACACACGTGGGTGTAATCCAGATAACTTCATGCACAGGTATATTCGTAGCCAGTGAACCAGTGGATATGAAATTGCTTTGTGGTTGGTAAGAAGATATTTATTACGCTTCTGCTTCCTCGCATAGTCTTGTGTCTCTGGTATCCCACCTTCTTTACTGTCTTACTGTTCTGTTCTCCTCCCCAAACCCACCAGTCTCAACTCAATTCTGACTCTTACAGAGCTTTGTTCGCAGATGACTGGCAAATGGAGGTTTAGTTAATTGATGTACAAATATCTCACAGAGTTGTTGCTTTAAAAAAAACAAAATAGGCAAAAATTTCTACAAATTGATTTTTTTTCTTTTCTTTTCTTTCTTTTTTTTTTTTTTGGTGGTACTGGGGATCTAATGGGCCCTTGTGTGTCCAAGGTTGGTGCGGTAACACTTGAGCTAACTCCCCAGCCTAACTTTCCACAAAATGAAACAAATAGTATAATGCCTGCATCCTCAGAGACTCTGTAGGAGGTAGTTGGGTGTTGGGGCAGGGCAGAGGGGTCCCCCTCGCGAGGAAGTAGGGATTAAGGGAGCAGCTATATAAAATACCTTCTACATTAGCCTCCACGAGGGACATTTAAAAGGTGCATTAGAAAAATTGTGTGTCCAAGAGACATCCATTCAGGCCATCCCACCTGCGGACACAGCTGTCTTCGAGGAGATGAGTCCGCCACACCCTTCCTGAATTTCTAACCCACACAATTTGTGAGCGTGAAAATTTGATGTTTGCCTTTTGTGGTACCAGGGATCAAACTCGGGACCTTGCACTTTCCAGCCAGGTGGCGGCGCCACGCAGCTACATCCCAGATACCTGATCCTTATTGTGTAACTGTTTTGTGGTGGTTTCTTACACCACTGTAGATAACAGGAACAGTCATTGATACCCACAGATACTAAGTAACCTTCCCGCGTTACTTGTGCAGAACCTTTTCCTAAGTACGGTGGAAACACAAGGACAAGGTGGAAATGAGGTAAAGGAACAGGCAGGAAATAGCAAGAGAGTCAGGGCTTGTTGTTTCTGGTCTCACAAACTGTACTTCAAAGAAATACTTGGAACCAGAGAGTGATTTGTCTAGCTTTGTTTTTCAAAGTCATTACCTGCTCTAGTGTCTTTACATTTTTATATAAATACAAGTTTTAGACTAACCTTGTTTTTATCTATAAAAAATAAGAATTAACTCATGTCATATACTGGTATAAATTCCCCAATGTTGAGTGTGATTGTGAGCTGTACATAAAATGTACCAATAAGGAATTCAATTAAAAAAAAAAAAACTCTTCCTTGGATTTTTTTTTTTTTTTTGAGACAGGGTCTCGCTTTGTAGTTCAGACTGGCTGGCCCTGAGCTCATTATGTAGCCCAGGCAAGCCTCGAACTCAGCAATCCTCCTGTTTCTGCCTCCCGAGTGCTGAGATTACAGGCGTGAGCCACCACGCCCGGCATTGTGGTATGTGGTATTGATTGCTGGTGGGTGTGAGTCACCACACCCAGCATTATATGTGGTTACCAGGAACAAACTCAGGACCTTGGGTTTACGAGGCAGGTGCTGGGACCACTGAGCTAAATCTCCAGCCCCTCTTCCTTGGATTTTGATAGGAATTATTTAAACCATAGCCCAATTTGAATCTTGTAGTATATGAATTTAGTATGTCTGTTTTATTTAGATCTTTGATTTCTGTGTTTCTTCATTCTCAGTATACAGATACTGTACATGGCAGTTTTATATTTAAACCTGTCATTTAAGGGTCATGCTAAGTAATTTTTTTTTTTTTTTT
>PVIC010001626.1:0-34608 GCA_004025085.1 Thryonomys swinderianus | reverse complement strand
TGCTAAGTAATTTTTAAAAAATTTTTTATTGGTACATTGTACATATATATCATGATCACACTCAATATTGGGAATTTGTACCAATATATGACACAATTTAATTCTCATTTTTCCTATTCCCCTACCCACCCCATAACCCCCTTACCCCTAAATACGTAAGTTTTGCTTCCCTTTTCTATACCATCACATTTTTTCTTTACCCCTCATTACTCACCCCTCCACTGCATTTCCCTTTGAATATTTTCTATTTCACAATAACTGTCATACATTCCAGAACTCATTAACATCTTCAGTTTCTCATACTAAAGAACAGATACGATATTTACAGATCTGTGACCTGTTTATCTCATTTATGAGTATATCCTGAAGGTACGTCCATTTGAGTATAAATGACTCAAACTTACCATTCTTTAAGGCAGAGTAATGCTCCATTTTGTAGAAGAACCACGTCTTCTTTATCCGGTCTCCAATTGATGGGCATTTGGGTTGTTTCCAAGATGGAGCTATCACCAACTGCATGCTAAGTAATTTTAAGTGGTATCATGTCTTCACCTTTTGTTTCTGTGTATTTCTTGATCGGATATTAACATATACTTAACTGGGGTATTGATATTAATGTATATCCTGTCAGTTTACCGAATTCACTTATTGTTTCCGGGAGGTTTTTATAAATTCACCAGAATCTTTTAGATAAGCAGTGATGTCACCTGTGAAGAGTGATGGTTCGTTTTTCTTTCTCACCTGTACCTTCCTCTTGCGCTGGCTGGCTCTTCCAGACAGTCGCGAGCGAGGGCTGCAGACCTCCTTTGCCTGCTCTTCAGCTTTAGCGAGGAAACGCTGAGCCTTTGCTAGGGCCAGTGGGCGGGCTCACTGCCATTTGAATTTCCTCATTGGCTACAACAGGACAGTAGTAACTGCACTCAGCCTATGGCCTGTTCTCCCTACCCAAGGTATCCATCTTCTGGAGGTGGGGGTGGTGGTCTCTTCTTTTTTTCCTCCACAGTCTGTGGACCGGACGTGAGTCCGCAGACGGCCGCAAGGGGACACCAGCCCGACCAGGCCCTTCCCGCCTCGGCCTCAGTTCTGTTGCTCCGGGCACCAGCTCGAATCTGAGTTTCGCATTTGTGACGCACCGGCTTCCTCACTGCTCTGTCTGTCCACCGGCCGTCTCCTCGGAGCTCGGCCCTGCGGTGGATCGGAGCTGGTGGAGGAAGCAGAGGGCCCGGGGACTGGCTCCGCCAAAGCGGCCCCACGCGGGACAGTCGCGGTACCGTGCACGGCACTCGGCCGGCCCGGAGCCCAGACACCCGTGGGACTCCTGCGTGAGATAGACTTGGGCATAAGTCTGCATTTTATTTTTAAACTTTTTTTTAAACCTCAAAGTCTGTTTTTATATCTTGCTAGGCATTTAGGTAGATAGTAGGTTGGGAGTGCTGTGTTGAAGGTCCCTGGCCGGGTGCTGTTGTAAGCAGGAGTAACCTGCCTGGTCTCAGGGGGTGACTGAGCTCATGACTTTTGCCATCAGCGGCCACAATCCTCGCTTTATTGCCAGAACAGCAAAAGGAGCATTAATTACACTTGCAGGAAAGAAGCATCGCCCATTTCTCAGGCTCATCGAGTCAAACCCAGATATGTAGCTACTTCGGGACTGTCAAGTATTTGGATTCTTCACCCACTTCCCTTTGACGGTGGCGAAGCAATACAGTTCCCCAAGGGGAGGACGCTCTTCACAAACTTTTACTCTTCCCCTCATGTCCTTTCCTTTCTTCATTCGCTGAGAAAAAAAAAATACTCTTTGGGTAATATTTATGGGTATATATTTTATATGCATTGCTTGAACTGTCTAAATCTAGTGAGAAGGTTGAGGAAAGATTGTTCTTGGTGCAGAGACTTCTAGAAACAAGATTACAGGATTTAGAGCAACTTGGCTTTAAAAGGTGGATTCGTTATATAATTAAGCATAGGCCATCCCTGCCCATGTTCGTAATCTATAGGGAGCAACACATACTCGAGTGTGGAGGGGACGGTCACTGCTCCTGTCCCTGAGACAGTGTCAGGGAAGAGTCCATTTGCAAAGAAAACTCTGCCTTGCAGCTAATGTAAAGACATGTTTTCTTTTATGGACACTCTGAAACTCAGAGAAGATCACTAAGAAACACATTTAACTGTTTGAAAATTATGGATTCTTACCATGTGTGGTGGCTCACACCTGTAATCTCAGCACTCGGGAGGCAGAGGCAGGAGGATTGCTGAGTTTGAGGCTTGCCTGGGCTGCTTAGTGAGCTCAGGGCCAGCCTGAACTACATAGTGAAACCCTGGGTCAGAAAAAAAAAAAATTATGGATTCTTACTGTGAAAAAAGCCAGACTTTATCACATGGAAAAATATCACATTTTAAATTCATTTTTAGGAGAAATTGTGATAGGGTATAAATATTTTGGAGCCATATACAATGTACTAATAAAGATAAAAATTTTAAAAAAATTTGGAGCCATACAGCCACTGGCTTAAAGTTCACCCTGGCTACACTTTAGTTATAAAAATTATGGAAATCTGTTTGCCTTGGTTCTTAATTTTAAAAACAAGGATGACATCAACTACCAAGTAGATGCTTGTCCCAGCCAGGCACTGCACATGAAGTTCCTTGCTCAGGATCAGTGTGACGGGTTCTCTTGTTCCATAAGAAATGACCATTAGGAGAAGGCATGGTGTCCAGAGCTGTCCCAGTTAGCACATTGCACTGGATGTGGTTTAGTGTTGATGCGCTAATCAGAGCTTGGGCTACAGCTTAGTGGTAGAACACTTGCCTAGCTATGGAAGGCCTTACATTCGATTGCCAGTGCTATGAAGATAAATAGATACATAAAAACTCTTGGGCTGGGGATTTAGCTCAAGTGGTACCGCGCCAACCTTGGATGCACAAGGGCCCAAATTCGATCCCCATTCCCACAAATAATAATAATAATAACAAATAAATAAATAAAAGAATTCTGATCATGTGACTGGCAATCAAATCAGGTCTGTTAAACTGAGCCACAGTAGGAAAGAACAGCATAGTACCACTCAGAGACTTAGGGAAGGGAAGAGAAAAGGGAGAGAGAAGTTAAGAGGAATTAGTTCTTGTGTTCTGTAATGTAGTAGGGTAGCTATAGTGTAAAACATTGTGGGATAAATTTGGGGGTAAACCTAAGGGTTCTAAGTTCCCCAGCACACAGAAATGGTAAATGTCGGAGGAGACGGAAATACTGATTACCCTGATTTGACTGTGACATGTTGTACAGGTGTTGGATCATCCTGCTGCAGTCCCTTGACAAATATGGATCAGTTAAAATACGTGAAAACACGGTAGCTTTGCCATCTTCTAACCAGTTACCTAACTCTGTCTCAGTTTCCTGGTTGCCAGAATGATAATAGTAATTATGTGTCTCGTTAAGTTTTTTAACTCCTTTGTTGAAGTATAATTTGCATACCATAAAATTTAGCTGTTTCAGGTGCATAATGCTGGAAGTTTTAGAAAGTTTTACAGTTGGGGAAAAAGCACCACATTCATTTCCAGAACATTCCTAGCACTGCTAACAGTTCTCTTCATCACGTTGGAATAATCTTTGTTTCTACACCCAGCTCCAAGTGACCATTTGTGTGCTTGCTGCTGCTCTAGCTGTGCTTTTTCTAGGAATTTTGTACAAACGCGATCGTACAATCTGTAGCCTTGGGTGCCACCTTCTTTCCACCCAGCACAGTGTTTCTGAGGCTCATTCATGTTGCGTCAGTGCTCTGGTCCTTTTTTATTGCCAAGTAGTACTATTGCCAGTAGCACATGGTACAGATACACTGTATCACACCTACTTACTCACCATTTGGTTATTTGATTTGTTTCCACTTTTCTGGCTAGAATGAATAAGCTGCTGTGAACTCTCACATTTAATTCCTTGTGTGGATGTATGTTTTCATTTCTTATAAATACACATATTTCTAGTCATTGATTTCGGGGATGTAATATTTAACATCTTTAAAAAGTTAAAATAAAACTCATATACTATGTAGTTAGCTCTCTTACAGTGTAAAGTTCAGTAGTATTTATTATATTTCCAAACTGTGTGACATGACTACCATGTAATTCTAGAACATTTTGATCACCCCCAAAAAAACCCTCATGACCCTTAGCAGTCACTTATACATGCCCTGCTACATCCTATGGAAACCTTAATCTACTTTCTGTCTCTGTGAATTTATCTATTTGTGGTATATCATATATACATTTCATGTAATGTATACATTTCTGTGTCTGGCTTTTTTCACTTAGCAAAACACTTTCAAATTCCATGTCATCTCTTTTCATGGCAGAATAATATTCCACTCTGTGGATATGCTGAATTTTGCTTATTCATTTATAAGTTGATGGCTATTTGAATTACATCTACCTTTTGACTATTATGAATAATATTTATCAGCATTGGAATATGTTTCTGCATAGACTTGTTTATCATTTTTCATGGGAACATGCATAGGGGTAGAGTTCCTGGGTCATATCACAGTCTTGTCAGAATGTTTTCAAAGTGGCCACACTGCCTAACATTCCAGCATTGTCTGACACCCTCACCAATACCTGTCTTAGTATAGCTGACTAATTGCTGTGGAATGGAAACTCACTGCAGTTTTCTTTTTTACTTTCCTCATGATTAATGATGTACATTCTTTATGTGCTTATTAGCCATTTGGAAAAATGTATAACCAGACCTTTTACTTTTTGAATCGGGTAGTTTTGTCATTTATTTAGCTTTTTAAGAAATTGCTCAAAATGTTTTCCAAAGTAAAAGACACTATTGTCAGTCCCTTCAGTTTTAGCTATTATAAAGGACATGCAGTGGTATCATTGTAAAACATTTTCCTAACATCTAATAGTGCTGATTATCTCTTTATGTACTTAAGTGATGTTCATGTATTTGTGTGTGTGTGTGCATGTGTGTGTGTGTGTAGATATGTCCTTGGAATCTCTTGCCCATTTTCTTTTCTTCTGTTTTGGTTATATTGCATTTTAAGGTTTCCTTATATATTTGGAGACAAGTCTTCTATAATATGTGATTTCATCCATTCTGTAGCTTATATATCTCCATTTTCTCAGTTGTGTTTTCATAAACCTTGGTATAAAGCACGAAGTTCAGGTCAAGGTTCACTTTACTTCCCAGACTAGACTAGACAAGCACGAAGTTCAGGTCAAGGTTCACTTTACTTCCCAGACTAGACTAGACAATTTCCCAAAGAAGACATACAAATAGCTGATGAACATATGAAAAGATGCTCATAGTATTACTAGCCATCAGGGAAATACAAGATAAAACCATCGTGAGGCACCACTTCTCATCTGCTAAGATAACTATAAAGAGATATAATAGGCATTGGTGAAGATCATTTAAAATATTTTCTTTATATATTGAGTTGTCCTTGTGCCTTTGTCGAAAACAAATTTGCGTTGGGCCAGGGATGTAGCTCAGTGGTACCGCGCCTGCCTGGCAAGCACAATGTCCACAGTTTGGTCCCCAGCACCACCAAAAACAAACAAATTAGCTATTTTTGTGCAGGTCTATTCCTGAAGTTCCTATTGTGCTCCATTCATTTATGGGTCTCTGTCAGTGCCACACTGTTTTGATTATTGTAGTTTTATAGTAAATCTTGATGTTTTTACCCTTTTTTTTTTTTGCTTTTTGGAGACAGGGTCTTGCTTTGTAGTTCAGGCTGGCCCTGAGCTCACTATGGTACCCAGGCAAGCCGCCGCGAACTCAGCAATCCTCTTGTCTCTGCCTCCCGAGTGCTGGGATTACAGGCGTGAGCCACCACATCCGGCACTGTGGTATGCGGTGTTGATTGTTGGTGGGCGTGTCTCCACACCCAGCATTATATGTGGTTACCAGTGACCAAACTCAGGTCCTTGCACTTGCGAGGCAGGCGCCAGAACCACTGAGCTAACCCTCCGGCCCAATGTTTTTACCTTTTAATATATGAGTTCTCCAATCTCCAATTTTGTTCTTTTTGAATTCTTCAGGCTGTTCTAATACCTTTGAAACTCCACATAGATTTTAGAACCAGCTTGTCCATAGTGTCATGCTTGAAGTTTTGTTAGTCACACAAACTCTATACATCAACTTGAAGAGAATCAACATCTGTACTCTATTGTCATATATTGCTGAAGCATAGTGTTTGGTTTGGGTTGGTTCTGTTGTGTTGTGTTGTTTTGTCAGCCCCCCCCCCCCCAGTATCCAGAATCAAACTCAGGGCCACGCGCGTGTGAGGCGGGTGGGGCACCACTGAGCCCAGTCCCAGCTCTGGAGCATAGTTCTGTGGAGGTGATTCTTGGTAGAAAGTTTGTTATTTTCAGCACTTTAACGAAATCTCTTCCCTTCCTTCTATCTCCAGTTTTTTTCTTCGTACAAAGCCAGCTGGTTTACCGTGTGAGTTTTTTTCCTTACTGTTTTCAGCATTTTCATTTTGGCCTCCAACAGCTTGACTGTGATATTTCTAAGTGAAATTTACTTTATATAGTATTTATTGTGCTTGGGACCATTGAATTTGTAGATATATAGGTTAATGTTCCTAAATTTAGGCAAGTGTTGTGTATTATTGCTTCGAAATTTTCTCCTCTCCTCCTATATCCACCCTGCTTTCTGAATTTGGTCATTTCTATTGATCTATCTTCCAGCTTACTGATTCCTCTGCTTTATCCATCTGCTATTAAATCTAATGACTTTTTTAGTTTTCCATCAAGACTTCCTTCTCCCTGTCAGCCTTTAAAAAAAAAAAAAACTTTTCCTTTAAATTGTTAACCATAATTTAATTCTTTTAAGTATTTGTAGCAACCGCTTAAGATTTAGTCTTAAAAATCAACCACCTGGGCCCACTCATTCAATTTCTATTGACAGCTTTTTCCCTAAAATGTTGTCTATGTTCTGTTTTTTGGCATGTGTATTGATTCAGCTAAAATCAGCAGAGCTATTACTACTGAATTGAGGGGGAAAAATCTCTCTCTTTCCAAACCTATCTCCTTTGCCTTTTCCAGGTGAAGAAATGACTGGCATCCCTTATATTTCTTTGCTGTATTTTCAAAACTAACAGCATAGCATCTCTCTGAGCCTATTTCCATATCATGACTCTCTGACCACACCTGAGTGGTTCTCCACTTTGAAGGAGTGTTCACGTGATAAGACTGGGTGCCCCTGATGAAGGCAACTGGATAATTTCCTTTGTCAAATTCCATAACCACGATCACATTGTTGTCGTTTGTTTTTCTATTAAAGGTGACATACATCACAAATTCTAGGATCAGACTGTGTATTTACTTGGAAGCCATTTTTCTCCCTACTGATGCTTCGTTGCTAACTGGAGATTTTACATAATGCACTGTAACTGCATTTTACATAGTGTGTTGTTCTGAGAGGGGTGTAGTCATTTTGTTAGTTGTTTTTGTGACTGTCGAATGCAGAGTATGGAGTGTTCATTACAGCTTAATATTGTCTTCTTTAGTGTTTTAATCTTTCTTTTTCCTTAGATTTTTTTAGCCTGCTTTCCATGAGATCTCCCTGCACCTGCCTAGTTTAAATGGGCAGCAGTGATTTGGGCAGAGGTGTTACTCTAACCTGACCTTTAAGGATTTAGTGTCTGTTGGTCATTTGTATAGATAAGGCGAATCTGAAGTGCTCTAGCCTCCTCTGGTTTTTGCTGTTGCTAGGAGGGTCTCTAAGTTCTCCCCCAGTCCATGCACTTGCCCAGGCACCCCAGTAGCAGGGAGAGCCGGTCTCATCCCTTCCAAGGCTGACTCAGGGGAGATGGAACATGGGAACAGCTGCAGGAGGGAAGGCCATAGCATGCTGCATTTCTTACCCTAAACTATAGCTATTGTTAATGCATAGACACTTTGATTATCTATTTTTAGTCACCATCTAATGCTCTAATGTGGTTGCATTTGGTGGTGTCGTCTAGTTTTATCTTTGCTTTTTGTAGAGAAAAATCACTGATCACATCATCATTACTGAGTCTATTTGTGTGAGATTGTTTCCAGAATTAATTAAACTAAAGTGAAGACTTTACAGCAGCGCCTTCATGTAGCAAGGGCCCTAACCATAATCACTGCTATTATTTAAAATGTCATTAGTGACAGGATAAGTAGCTAGCCACACTTCCAGGACACAGTCATAGTTGTCAATTAGAGTATTATTTACAAAGAATGTTCTTTCTCACTCGTTCTACAAGCTCCTTTCCTCTGGGCTAAGAGTGGGCAGTGAATATTCTAGGCTTTACAGGCCATAGTCACTCAGTTCTTCTATTCCAGCAAGACAGCAGCACTAGATGATATGCAAATGAGCAGACTTGGCTATCTCCCGATAAAACTTCATTTTAAAAAATGTTCTGTAGATGGGATTTTGTCTGCAAACCATAGTTCACTTCTGCCTTAAAGATGTCTTCTCATATTCTGCAACAGAGAAGTCCCAGCTACTATCCCCTGATAGACTGTTCTTCTTTGAAAATCACCAAAGAGAGTATTTCTGCTTCCCAGGACCAAAGTGCAGTACTTAGCAACACCTGTGCCCTGGAAACCCCTCTGAAGCTTTGCCCAGGATTTGTAGATTCTTGAGTATTTAACATCTCTAGCAATTATGCAATAAAAGTGCTGTTAACAGTACTGAAATATATGTCAAAAGCAGCACATATATACGGTGCTGTTAGAAATCAATGTAGATACATCATACATCGTCAGGTAAGCTTATCGGTGCTAAAATGTATTTTATCTGTTTAAAATGTGTGCAAGTTTCTATTCATTTTTAATTCTTATAACCTTCAGTTTTTACTACCAGACAAGAAGATATTCATATTTTTAACACCATGTTTCCATTATTATTTATGTAACATTCAACCTCTGAGATCAGTAAGTGCCTGGATTAACCTACTTCTTATACATTGGCTTTAAACCCAGAAATTAAAACAAAACATTTAATAAGTTTTAAAGACCTTTAAATTAAATGTCATAATGGCAAAGAATATATATAAAGTCATGAATGAACTGTTCAAAAAAATAAAAAGATGCATATGACTGCCCTAGTTCTTCATGGATATAGGAGGATCTTAAAACACTTAAGTCCTGCTTTCTCCCCAGATGACACATATGCTGTAATTCTGTACATTTTAATTCGTATCATGTTTTAACCCACAAAAATAAATTTTTATTTGTCAGCATTCCTAGACTTGTCCACATGAAGTATACTCTTTGTCTTCACTCTTTTGTGTCTTAGATCTTATATCTGGGCTTACTTTCCATCTACCCTGAATTTTATAAATTTTATAAATTCCTTTTACAAAGATCTACTCATGACAAATTCTTAGTTTTTCTTTGTCTAAGGGTGTGTGTGTTTCATCTTCATCCTTTTTTTGCTTGTTTGTTTTTGGTTTTTTTTTTTGAGACAGGATCTGGCTCTGTAGTTCAGTCTGGTCCTGAGCTCACCAGGTAGCCCAGGCAAGCCTTAAACTCAGCAATCCTCCTGCCTTTGCCTCCTGAGGGCTGGGATTACAAGTGTGAGCCACCAAGACTGGAATTTGTGGTATGTGGTACTGATTGCAGGTGTGTTACCACACCGGGTATTGTTATATGTGGTTACCGTGGATCAAACCAGGGACTTTGCTCTTGCTAGGCAGGCACCAGAACCACTGAGCTAAATCTCCTGCCCGTCTTTATCCTTTATAAAAACATTTTTATTAATCAGATACTGTAGTTACTCAAAGAATATACTTCTACAGTTTTCAGCTTATTTAAAGATGCATAACCTTTTCTGTTAACTTTCTGTAACTGTAACAAAGTACCTAAGATAATCAACATATAAAAAGAAAAGGTTTAGTTTGGCTTATACTTTGAGAAGTTCCAACCTGATCCCTTGATCCTGTTACTTTTAGGCATCTTTTAGGGGCAAAACTGTGTGGCAGCACAAAATGATTTGCCTCAGGACCAGGATGTTAAGGAGAAGAGATCAAGTCCCCAGTCTCCCTCGATGATACCATATTCAATGATCTAAAAATTCCCACTAGGCCTCACCTCTTGAAGCCTCCCTCCAATAACACCAAGCTGGAGACCAAGCCTTTAACACAGGGCCCTTTAGGGAACACTCGGGTCTACACTGTAGCAGACAGTACCACCACAGTTGTGTGTAGAGCATTTTCATCACTCACAAAGAAACCCCAAGCCCTTTAGCTATCTCTCCTCACTTGAAAGATGTCTTTTTCTTTTTTTCTTTTTTTTTTTTTTTTGAGACAGGGTCTCACTTTGTAGTTCAGGCTGGCCCTGAGCTCACTTTGTAGCCCAATCAAGCCTCGAACTCAGCGATCCTCCTGTCTCTGCCTCCCGAGTGCTGGGATGACAGGCGTGAGCCACCATGCCTGGCACTGTGGTATGTGGTATTGATTGCTGGTGGGCGTGAGTCACCACACCCAGCACTGTATGGTTACTGGGATCGAACTCGGGACCTTGTGCTTGCGAGGCAGGTGCCAGAACCACTGAGCTAAATCTCTGGTCCCTTGAAAGATGTCTTTATAGGTTGAGAATTCTGACGAGGAATTCTGGTTCCTGGGCATAGTAAAGACTCTGTTCCACTGTCTTCCAGCTTCTGTTGCAGCCGCCTGCTAGCTGTCCTGTGACTCTTCTGAGTGTTACTTCTCTCCTTCTTTATCTGCCGTCATCTCTTAGTGGCCATTCCAAGAAAGACCCTGAGAAGGAAGCGTTCAATTGGGATCCCCTGGTGTTGGCTGATCCCCGCTTTCTCTTCTTTCCTCTGAGCCTCCAGAGATAGCAACGTAACCCCGTTCTGCTTGCTTCATGTATAAAGCTCCCTTACACTCCTGACAGCATTTGATTGCTTTTCTAAATACTTCTGTTTTAAAAATAATTAAAATTCTTTACGTAGCATCTGACATTGTTTTCTGTGAAAGGATAACCGTGCTCTATTACTAGAAACTGAATGTAAACCAGTTTTCGTAAGTTTAAACTCGTGGGTTCCAATAAATTCTAAAATTCTACCGACAAGTTGCTACTTGGGAAATAATCTCAGAACAGTGGGACCATCTGTGTTTTCAGGTATTTAGGGGTGTTAGTGCGTATATTCAAAACGTGCCCTGCCTGCGTCAGGCAGAGTGGACTGCAGAGGACACATGTGAAAACCATAACCCAAATCTCATCACCATTTTATCTCAAGGACTTACAAAATTAGTTATTGTTGGATTGAGTTGTAGTGGTTGGCTTCTTAAACACTTCAAAATACCATGAACTGTTTCACACTCTAAAAATGGTGCTGCAAGATATAAAGCAGACAAAAGCCGAACGACAACACTGTGCCGGCGAGGGAGCAGCTCCTTCGGTGAAATGGAAACCCGCCTGCCAGGCTCTGTCCGGATCTTCCCACCGCCTCGCTGTTCCCGCCAAGCTGACAGTGGGCTGAGACGCTCTGAGCAGATTTCACAGGAGGGCAGGACCTGGACGTACAAATCTGCATTACAGGAGAATAGCAAAACATACTTAATCCGGAAGTTACAAGTATAAGCAATGAAACTGGTTCTTTTTAAAAGAAAGGTCCAAATCCAGAGGTTGAGTTCAGAATGGGTTGGCTGTATGCAACGGAGGAGCCCACGTGGACGACCGTCTCCATCCCTCCGGCCCCAGCCGGCTCTCCGAGCCAGTGCGCGCTCAGCTGGTGCAGAGAGGAAGCACGCGAACACGAAGTGGCCCGAGGAGCGAGTGGAAAATAACCGGCGATTGGGCTTTTTAAAGAATTGGAAACAGTCAGTTGAGTCCTAGTGCCATGCAGCTAGTTTCTGTGTATTTTGTAGCTCTGGAAGCTCAGTGATGTTAGTTTTTTTTTTTTTGCTTTTTGAGACAGGGTTTCGCATTGTAGTTCAGGCTGGCCTTGAGCTCACTATGGTGCCCAGGCAAGCCGCCGCGAACTCAGCAATCCTCCCATCTCTGCCTCCCGAGTGCTGGGATTACAGGCGTGAGCCACCACCACCACATCCGGCATTGTGGTATGGGGTGTTGATTGTTGGTGGGCGTGTCCCCACGCCCAGCATTATATGTGGTTACTGGGGATCGAACTCAGGTCCTTGCACTTGCGAGGCAGGCGCCGGAACCACTGAGCTAACCCTCCGGCCCAGTGACGTTAGTTTTATTTGAATATAATTGTACAGTTGCCAAGTGCTCTCCCATCCCTCTTTTTAACTATCTGGTTAATGGGGTTGTGAATCAGTCACTCACCTCCCAGAGATAACCACGTCTTGAAGTCTGATCTCTGGTCCCCTCCGTTCTCATTGCTGTGTCACACTTCCCAGCCCCGCTCTGTGCTCCTGGGCCTGGATTACATGGACATTTACAATTTTAAAGAATGGTATTTTGGGGCCGGAGATTTAGCTCAGTGGTTCCACCGCCTGCCTAGCAAGCGCAAGGCCCCAGTTTGATCACCGTAACCACATACAATGCTGGGCATGGTGACTCCCGCCCGCCAGCAATCAGTACCACACCCCACAGTGCCAGGCATGGTGGCCCATGTCTCTCATCCCAGCCCTCGGGAGGCAGAGGCAGGAGGATTGCTGTGTTCAAGGCTTGCCTGGGCTACATAGTGAGCTCCGGGCCAGCCTGAACTACAAAGTGAGACCCTGTCTCCAAAAAAAGGTATTTTTTTCTTGATACTAGAGATTCTCTTTAATAATAGATCATACACAAATAACCCTGAATCAGGGAACTTGTGAGAAGAAGACCTCCTCTTGAGTGAAGAGTCTACTCGATGGAAATTTTTAAGATAAGTGAAATGTGTTTTTTGTAGATGAACATGATCTTGCTTACTCATATGGTAGGGTAAAAGGAACAGCAGGGAATTTTCATTTCAAGTTTTTTTCTTTTTTTTTTTTTTTGAGACAGTGTCTCACTGTAGTTCAGGCTGGCCCTGAGCTCACTATGTAGCCCAGGCAAGCCTTGAACTCAGCAGTCCTCCTGCCTCTGCCTCCCAAGTGCTGGGATGACAGGTGTGAGCCACCACGCCCAGTGACTTCATTTCAATATGGTCAGGTCTTTACACTTGTTCTTACGCACGGGGCCAAGGAAGGTGCGCAGACCCCCCCCCCCTTGGCAGGGTTGTGAGGCCGGTAGCACGTACTGTGAGGAAGCAGGAGCTGAGTGTTCAGTGTGGGCTGGCACGCATGTCATCAGGGGTGCTGGAGACAGAAGCTGGGGTTCATCTCCACCTGGGAAACAGCACATCTGCAGACAGTGTGGGTTAATTAAGGTCATGCTAATAGCCAGCCCTTATTCTGAGATGGTTTCTTGGACAGTGTGGCCTGTTTTGTTGTCTTTGTTTTTGTTTCCTATTAGGATATTAAAAAAAAAACTGAAATGTATTATATTACAAGCAAAGCTGCCCTACCACAAAGGCATAAATAGCTTCCATACTGCAGCTGCTTGAAATTAAGCAGAGCCTAGGGGGCAACAGACGACTCTATCTGCCTTTTCATGTTTCCTCGTCCCAGTTACCTGTGGTATTTGACACTGAATTCCTACATTTGATTAAGACCCAAGCAAAGCCTCTTCATGTGGAGTGCAGGCCCTGTGCTTCCGCTGTCAGTCCGCCCATCGAGTGTGTGCCTCTGAAGGCCATCCGTTACACGCACTGAGTAGCATGTTGCTTCTGCATGAGGCTGAGAATTTAGTGAAACTTTAAAGCCATCTGAAAGTTGAAGCATTTATCCGTCTGTTTTCTTCTCTCCCTGTTTTATAGACAGACTTTTAATAACTACGTTTACCAAATTGTCACATAATTATAAAACACACAGCTAATTCTAAAAGGTTATCGCCAGGTCTTTCAAGTTCATTCTTCCACAAATTCACGCGTAATACATCATCAAGACATAACCTTGCAAAAGGCCCTGGCTGCTTAGTTCGGTCAGAACCCTCAGCCCGAGGTAGTTATCAGCCTAGTATCTGAAAAGCTGAGAACAGAGTGTAAGGGCTTTAAAAGGACAAGCTACTAAAGGTGGAAAAGTAAAATCCAATGCACTGTATTTTTCTTTATGAAAAATTTAGAAACATACCCAAACATAGTGATGTAATATAATCAGCTTTTGTAATCGTCAACATTTTAACCTTCGTTTTTCTCATCCTTTTTCTTCCCTGAATTATCCTTAGGCAGTTCGAAGTGTTTCTGAATCTGACTTACTACCGTTTACTAACTTGGACAAGACTCAGCCTTTTGATTTCATGAATTGCTTCTGTCCCGTTCTCTTCCTTCTCAGGAGATTCCACTTAATAATGTGACGCCCATGTCCTATTTGTTTTCCAGTCCATTATCCATGTTGTATGACATGTACATTTACTTAAAATACTTTCCAGTTCACTAACTTATAGGTCTAAACTGACATTAAACTGCTGCTATCAATTTTACTTTACTATTTTAGCAATTCTAGAATTTTCATTATTTTAAAAATATAATTTCTGATTTCTCTTAAGTTCTCACACATACCGATTTTAAACTCAGTGCATAAGAACCTTAGTATTTCAATGCCCATAGATCTGTTTCATTGTGGATTTTACCTTGGTTTTCAGTTTGTCTCCTCTTGTGTGCTTAGTTATGATTTTACTGCATGTAGAACAGGGTACAGAAAAATTCTATCTTTAAATTTTCTTAATTTTTAAAAAATGAAAAGAGATAATTAGAGATTCAAGATGATGTTATCTGCTATAGAGATTTATTTTTGCTTCCAACAGTCAAAGTAGAAACGTATTACCTATATTCCATCAGGATTTGAATCGATTTAACTCTTGGTAATGGCAGGTCTGTTTCAAGTTTACCAAACTGTTCCTACGTGGTAGTCCTTTGGAGGTCACAAATAAAAGCCAGACGTGTTTCCCCAAATTCCTCATCCTTGTTGAGCCCTAAACTCCAGTTTTCATGTCTGTCTTTCTGTGCTGCTGCCCAAGCCAGCGCTCTGCCACTTAGTTGGTCTTTCTAGTCATCAAAGAGAAAGCGGCTGCAAATGTCATGCTGTCCTTCCTGAGCTTCCGTGATTGTGACTCTAGAACTCCACTGCCTCAGTGGCTCTGCAATCCATCCCTTCAAACAGGTTTTTAGAAACACTGAGTCCGTCTTCACCTGCTCTTAGCAAGAGCCGGTTTGGAGCACGTTAATCCACCATTGCTGGGGACAGGAACTCTGCTGGAGATATTTAAGTTAGACCTCAGGCCTTACACTGTGGTCCTTGTGTGCTTCTGTTTGTAGCTCTGGGAAAGGTGGACATTGTCTGAGACTCATGATGCCATTTCACGCTTCTGTGTCCCTGTTCATCTCTGACATGTCTTGTGATCGTTATTTCCAGTTCAGATGCACAGGGCCTCCGTGTTACAAATGGTTGTCACACCTCTTCAGTCTCCTGAAATCTGGACTACCCCCTGTTTTCTTTGCATGCCGATGGAAGATCCTAGGCCAGAGTTTTGTAGAATTCCAATATCCTAGTGTTACTTGTTCCTCTTATCACCTATTTTTCCCTATGAAATGAAATTTGACTTTATGGGCTTCGATTCTGCTTTGGTTTACTGGGTTTGGTTTGGTTTGCTTTGCCAAGGCTGCTTGGTGGGTAATGCAGAATAATCACTATTTGCATCACGTAGGATGGCACCTAATGTCTGATTGTCTCATCTTAGTGATGCTAGAATTAAAACAACCTAATCCTCCCACCGTAAAAATCTCCATCACCTTCTAATCTGGGAGCTTCATCCAGTGATGCCTTCTCCCTGGATCACGTATTTCTTCAGGAGTGAGAAAATTGTGGTTTCTCTTGGTCTGTCCCCAGTACATATGTATTAGCTACAAGCAGGTAAGCCCTCTTTGGAGATTCAAGGATGTGTTTTGCATCCAATTTTTTAAAACAGTTTGGAACAATAAATAAATGCCCAGGCTGCCCCCTCTAATGAAGCGATGTGACTGGTAATTGCATCAAAGAGAAAAACCTCAGCAAGACCTTTTTTTCTCTGTGTCCTTTCACCTTGAGCCCTTCCAGTCCTCTGACTCTGAGCCTCCTCATGGGCAGGCCAGCGAGGCGCTGGTGCGTGTGGGTGGGAGTTAGAGCCAGTGTGCACTCTTCTTCCCTTCTCTGATTGTCTCAACCCATTCCCTCCTAGGGGCTTCTTCACTCTGGAAGCATCAGAGGCAATGTTCCCATTCAGCACCAGCTTTCTGGGGCATGAGAATGCTAGCATCACATCTATGAGAAGAAAACGAAAATACCCAAATGAACACAATGCTTTGCCATACTGTCATTATACATTTTCCTTGTATTGTTTTTGTGGAGATGGTTATTTTTCTGAATTTTGGAGTCATTTCTGACCCCACTGTACCCAAGCAGGTACCCAGCTCCTGTTGAATCAGTTCTATAACCCTTTTTTTTTTTTTTTTTTTTTTTTTGAGACAGGGTCTAGCTTTGTAGTTCAGGCTGGCCCTGAGCTCACTATGTAATCCAGGTGAGCCTTGAACTCAGCAATCCTCCTGTCTGTGCCTCCTGAGCACTGGGATTACAGGCTTGAGCCACCACGCCCAGCACTGTGGTATGTGGTACTGACTGCTGGTGGGCGTGAGTCACCATGCCCGGTATTGTTGTATATGGTTACCTGGGCTTGAACCAGGGACCTTGCACTTGCTAGGCAGACGCTGTAAACCACTGAGCTAAATCTCCAGCCGTTCTATAACCTTTTAACAAATTCTTGCTTTGAATTCTGATGAAATATTCTCCGTCCTTAGAAGGCCGAGCCTCCCCAGTGCACATGTGCTCGGCACACGCAGGGTCCCTCCGCACTCTGTCTGCCCTGGTCACCAGTGCGCTTATTCCTATTGTACTCCGCATCCAGCCCCTGGGGCATCTCTGGAGAAGCCCAACCCAAACCAGCTCAGGCCTGCTGTTCACTGTGGTTCCTGCTGCTCCCCAAGAACCCAAGGTCTGTGCCGTACTCTGTCTTGCCCTTCTCTGTGTCATGAGTTTGTTTGCCCGATTTCTGACCGGGTCAGGTGCTAACCCTGGGCTTCTCCAGAGCCCTCAGAGCGTGGGGCCCCGAAGCTAGCGCCACACGGGTGCACCTCCCCGTCCCCGCGGGGTCCCCGTTCAGTCCTCGGGCTCGCCTCGTTTGTCGTTCAGACGCTCAGCCTGGCCGTGATTGTTGGTAGCTCTGAAGCTGGAGACTCCGCTCTCATCCCTGCCACCCGCGGTACAGGTGCTGAAGCCCGGTCGGCTGCTCCCGCGTCCCGGGGCGGGGGGGGGGGGGGGGCTGGTCCCCAAAGCGACCGTGATTCCTCCCACGTGGCAGCCGGAGGCGTCCTGCTCCAGCATGGCGCCGGAGTGGGGATGTGCGCGTGGGGATGCCCCAGGTGGTTGCGGGCCCGGCCCTGCACACACGTCCTCCTCATCTTCTCCTTGGAAAACTCTCCCTCGTGTTTTTTGCTGTCCTTCCACGGCAGGTACCTGTCACGGCGTAATTATGTGCCATTTTCTCTCCCATCATAAGACCAGTGGCTTTCTCTCCTCTAGCTAACTGACTCGACAGACACCCACTTAGTGGAGAGATTATTAGTATAAAATTACTTTTTGGCCTCTAAATTTAATTATGCCACATTCATAGCAGTATAAAAAACAATCCAGATCCAGGTGTGCTTTTCAAGGAAAGTGTCCAAGGCAGTACCCTCTGATAAAGGCGTCCTGCACTTCAGTCCTTTGTCTGGGATCTGAAGATCTTCCGCACACAAGTAGATAATGGTGTTCGTTCTGGAAGGGGCGAGAGGCGAGACGATTGCCCTCGCGGCGTACTCAAGAGATGAAGAAGAATGCAGGACCCAGGTGTCTCCTTTGTCTCTTCTGCTTCGCCCGCCTCCTCCTCAGTTCTTTAGAAAAAGATGGGGCCAGCCTGATATTGATTGCATACTTTCCTCCCAGGTACTACTTTTCCACTTTGTTAAGAACGTGAATGAAAAAAGTTTATCACGTTTTGGGGTGGGAGGGTCGGGGCTGAGGGAGGAGAAGTGGTTTGCCGCCGTGCACGCGCTTGTCAGAGAACATGCCCGCGGCTGCCGCCCAGCCCGCCCCACCCGGTGATCAGGAGAGCTGAACGTGGTGCCCGGAGAGAGCCGGAGAACAGGCACGGCCCAGGGCGAGCCTGCGGAGTGACGGCCCCTAGGACCGCGTCCTGTCCGGAGGAGAGGTCTTGCTTCCCTTCTGCCCGCCCAGCGCAGCCCTTCTGAAGGCTGGTTTTCCCTCCGGAGAGCTCTCTCAAGTCCAGCCAACCATCAGTCACCTCTTTTAGTAAACTTCTGCATCAGCTTCTCGGCTCGACCTAAACTTGACCTGAGCATGTAATATATACTGAGGTCGGCCTGACTTGGGCACTGAGTCACGCTCATCTTATAGTATTGATTTTCCTATGAATGTTTGTTATATGTCTGGTGGGATGATTGGGCTTGAGGCAGTGTGACAGGTCCTCTAACCCCAGATACGGCCCTCTGGGCACACAGGAGCTCAGTATTCCCTGAGAGTGTGGGTGGTAAAAGACACCAAAAACCTGTGACAGCAACAGAGTCAACTTTTGTTGAGTTGAATTAAGGTAGCTCTTTACAGGGTCTGAAACAGCTGTGAGTTTTCATTCTTTGGTTCAGTACAGCACCTTATTCTGTTATGTTACACATAAAAGAGACAAGTGTGGGACCAGAGATTTGGCTCAGTGGTTCCAGCACCTGCCTAGCAAGCGGAAGGTCTCTGGTTCAATCCCCAGTAACCACATACAACAATACCAGGCGTGGTGACTCATGCCTACCAGATCAGTACCACATACTACAGTGCTGGGCATGGTGGCTCACGCCTGTAATCCCAGCACTCGGGAGGCAGAGACAGGAGGATTGCTGAGTTTGCGGCAGCTTGCCTGGGCACCATAGTGAGCTCAGGGCCAACCTGAACTACAAAGCGAGACCCTGTCTCAAAAGCAATAAAAATAAAAATAAATAAAATAAAATAAAAAACACATGCAAGTGCCGGATGTTGGTGGCTCGCGCCTGTCATCCTAGCACTCGGGAGGCAGAGACAGGAGGATTGCTGAGTTCCAGGCTTGCCTGGGCTTCATAGTGAGCTCAGAGCCAGCCTGAACTACAAAGCGAGACCCTGTCTCAAAAAACAAAAAAAAGAGACAAGTGTGTATTGAGTTCCTCCTGCATGCCACGTGTCATGGAGAACTCAGAGAACACCATCAGCAAAAGCAGTATAATCCAACAAAATGATAAAAATAGGTACACCAGAACGATCAGGAAGGTAGCATGGGGAACTGTATACCTCTGATTCCACACAGGGCTTTGCAGTTCAAAGGCAAAGTGTGGTGCTATCTCCTTGAGGCTCGTGAAGCTTTCATTCATTGAGTCCACACGTGTACTGAGAGGCGGTCTCCTGTCGCAGGCCCTGCCAGTGCGCAAGCTCATGGAAGAGGGTGGAGGGAGGATTCGTATCCTATAGATAGTGTCCTCTTCCCCGAGTACGGATGCAGTACGTGAGCTTCTCCTCTCTGGTATATTATGGAGGCAGCGTGGTCCTATTACTACTTTTTTTCCTAATGCAGGAGGATTGTGGGTAACTGAAGACTGGCAGTGTGCTAATTCCCCTGAGTGTTGCCTCTTCCTGCATCCCAAAGCTAATTTCCTTTCAGCAGTTCATTACCATTCACAGCCAGTGTTCGGTGCCACTTTCGGAGTCTCCTGACGCTGTTTGCCTTTTGGACTCTTGCAGGATTTTTTTCCCGGGAAGCCATCCCGTCAGAGGTGTGCAAGTGATGAAGGTTGGCAAACTGCAGCTACATCAAGGAATGTTTCCCCAAGCGATGAAGAATCTGAGACTGGTGAGTGTGCCAGGAGCCCCGGGGCTCCTGCCTGGTAGACCTTTTTCTGGCTGGGCCTGGGCCTCTTCCTGGTGACTGCTTTTAGAGACTATTCTTAGCAATGTGTAACATGCACACAAATGCACGCGTGCGCACACACATGTTCCATCATCCCCTGAGGTGTGCAGGTAAATGTTTAACAACCACATGAGAAAAAACAATTTTGAGATGGTTGCCACTTTTTGTCATATAAACGTGCCCGGTGTGATTGATTTCAAACTAGCATTGAAAAATCAGCCACCTACCAGATATCATGGTGATTTGAAATCCCTTTTGCAAGCTGCTAGAAAACCAGCCCCAGGACCGGAGGGCGCGGTCCCCTACACCAGAGGGAGCAGGCCACCGCTCTGCAGTGCGCATGTGCAGCCCCTCCCCCCCCGCACGGCAGAGCACACAGCTGCGCACCCGGCCTACAAGAAGAGCGCCTCTGCCTTCAGTCCCCCTCTCCCACGGGCCTGGCAGAGCTCAACTGACCATTCCTTCAATGCCATTTTCTTCTTTCCTGCCCTGCTTTCTTGGCCAACATAACACTTAACATTTGTGGTACACAGGAACACCTACCCTTCAGCCCCTAGGAACCTACTGAGGCCTTGCAGTTGTCTTGTAACTATGCCTGAGCTACCATGGAACTAAAAAATAGTTATTGTTGGGAAAGGGGAGGGAAGCGTGTCAAATGCCATCTTAGCAATAAGTGTTGAGACACTGAATGAGAGAAGTGGTTCAGTGTTGGAATAGTCTGTTGAAAAGCAAGACTTGTTTTTCCCCTGAGAGAGGCTCCTCTGGCCCAGGGACTCAGAGGGCCAGAGAAAATTTGCATGTGTCTTCTCATGGGATCACTTGACACTTTAATGCCATCCTCTGGGCACAGCACCCCATCTGCTAAAGAGCCTTTGGGGAAGGATCAGAACCTTGCATCCGGGGTGCTCTGGGCATGTCCAGGGGCTAGCTGGACCCATAGCAAGGACATTTTTAGATGAGAAAAATGGTGATGTCTTAAGTAGTCTTCTAAGTAAGCTTCCTTAAGGCTAATTTTTAATGAACACCAGATCCATTGCCACTGATTTGACTTCTTGAATCTCAGGGACACCCGGCCCTATCCAGGCTCCCTGGACAGCGAGCCTGCTGCTTCTCAGCTCTGTGCATTCTAGGCTTCCTTACCTGCCCCCCCCCCCCAGCCTTGCAGCTTTGTCGGGAGTGCTTTGTTAGCACAGGTCAGAGAGTGTGGAGAGGTTTCCTCACCTCTGATTGAAGTCAGCACGTAGTCTCCAGGAGGAAACTAGGCTCTCCTGAAGGTACTCAGACCTTGTTCTTGGTACTGCACTCAACATCTTTCCCGAACTGAGAGAAATACATCTAGCAGTTTGTGACTCTGTGAGAATTTCCCTCCTCTTTTGGTCTGGTTAGTCATTGTTAAGTCAGCCAGACAGAAAATTCTTCCTAAAGGTCTGGTATGTGAGTGAGTTGAAAGAAAAAGAATGTAGCCGATGTTCCCCAAGTAAATGATGCTCCCAGTGCAGGGTCACTTTGCAACTAGAAGTTCCTGAAGTGACCATACTGATCCTCACATTGACGTGGGACTGGACACTGCTTGTGTCTACATGACCTTCCTGGGTCCTCATGACAGACAGCGACCATGTGAGGTCAGCGGGCAAACATTTTCATCCCTGTTTGAGAAGTGAAGTCACTGAGTCTTGGAGACATGCAAGAGCTTGTCTAAAGTCACACTGCAGCAGAGCCAGGTCTAGTCCAGTTGGTTTGATTCAACGTGTGTGGATTAAACGCTTCTGTTACTCTGAATAAAGCCCAGTATTGTCCTTACAATTTAATGGAGGAGACAGACATGGGAACAAGTCGTTAAATCCAGGCGAGAATCCAAGGCTTCGTTCTGTCCCTCTGCACTGGTCTGGTTAAATGACGAGGTTTCTAGTAATACTCAGTAGAAATCCCTTCAGATCCGAATCCCTGAGGCCAACTCAGAGGACACGGGGACAGAAGCTGGAGAATATTTGGATCTCTGCTGTTCGTCACGCGAGGCTGAGTCCTTGCTGTTGCCCACAGACCTGTTCGGGAGGTGCCTCACCCTATCTCCAGCTCTAGCCTCACATGTGGGCCACTCTGGGTTCCATCTCCAGCACCAGAAAAAGAGAGGGGGCTGGGATGAGAGAAGAGGGAAGGAGAGAGGACAAGAGAGGAAGAGAAAAAGGACAGTCACGCCTTACAAAGCCAACACGGTTTGCTGGATAATATGGCCTGGGCTCATGGGATGGGCCTTCATCAGCCTTTCTCTTGTCTAATTGTCCTTTATGCCCCTCACAGCCGGGACTATTCGCTGCTGTCTTTATGCCCATCATTTGAGGTTCACAAGTACCCTTTTTTTAATCACCTGAGTATTTCTTGTTCTTGGTACCAAAGATAAGCCCAAGCATGGAATCTGATAGCTGCCAGATGAGGCTCCCTAGCAGCACTGTAGGATTGTCTGTCCTAAGGCCTGTGCTTAATCACAGCCTCCCCAGACTTCCTGCAAGACTATGGACAAGTCCTGAGTCTCCAGTCACATCTGATGTGCAACCCTGGCGGTGTGGTGCTGTGGGAGGGCTGCCTGGACTTAGAATCGAAGGGTCAGGTTCCAGTCTTACCTCTTACTAGGTCTGTCACTTGATGGATGATGATTGATTGATTGATTGACTGATTGATTGAATGGTTGATTTAGAGCCAGGGTTTTGCTATGTAGTCCAGTCTGGCCTTTAAGTCAAGGTAATGCTTCTGCCTCAGTCTACTGGGTGCTGAGACGACAGGCATGTGCCACTGTGCCTGACTGATGCATGCCACTTAATCTCTCTGAATATAATGATATTTTTAGAACGAGAATAAACATAACCATAGAGTTGTTTTGAAAGGTAGACGTGGTCGTGTGAGAGCGAGCATGCCCATTTCAAGCACTTGGGTGCGTGGGGCTATTATTGAGATGGAACTGTCATCCTGACTCCTCCCGCTAGCTGGTGCCTACAGCTCTCGTGTTTGTAGTGGAGGGCTGAGTGGTAGTTCTCCCGTTGAACAGTTACGTCCTGTGATTGCTCCTTAGCATTACAGGGCGGTATTGTTTTTGCAAGGTGAGAGTGCCTTAGAGGACCTTGCCTGATAAACCTTCTGTATCTCCTGGTGCCACCAAACATAGGCGGCACACATGCCCCAAACACAAGTTCTGTTGCACCTGTGCTTGAAAGGACGGATTTCTTAATGCACGGAGTATTAAAAGCCCCACCCGGCCTTGTTGTCTGAACTGTATATGCTACTGGGCCAGACCTTGTCGTGACTTTGCTGAGGATTTGCGAGTAGAGCATTTGCCGATGACCTGAGTATGTGCCTCAGTATGGGAATTCGTATGACTGGGGAGGTCCAGAATGGAAGCCAGTTCTTTCGGCAGAAACTCTTTCCTGAGTTTCCTTGGGACTCGGGACAGGAAGCCTGGAGAGGAGAAAGAGAAGCGATGCTCTGCCTTTGGAAGCTGTTGTGCTCTTTCACTGGGCACTCTTTCACTGGGTATTATTTCTTGCCTTAAAAACCCCAGAAATAACGACATGAAATAGCTCAAACCAGGTTTTCAAAGCCTGAGTGTGGACCAGAAATCAGAGAAGCTTCAGAAACAGAAATAAGTTACAGATTTGATTAAGACGCAGCCTCCTCCCGGAAAGGAATCCATTTAGCCGGCTCTGATTCGGTTTAGGCTTCCATCTCCGCTGGGCTCAGCTGAATCTTGTGATTGCTGCCTCGGGACAGTCCCAGGGTCCCTTCGCAGCGCGTCCCTCCTGCTTGCTCGTATCTCTAATCTACTTTCATTTCTTTCCATATATTTCTTGGAAGACTTTTGTTTGCCGCTGATTTGACTTCTTGAATCTCAGGGACACCCGGCCACGTCCAGGCTCCCTGGACAGCGAGCCTGCTGCTTCCCAGTGAGCTCTGTGCGCCCCAGGCTTCCTTACCTGGCCCCCCCAGCCTGGCAGCCTTGTCGGGAGTGCTTTGTTAGCACAGGTCAGGTTTTGAAAGCCCTTTTTCCTTTCATCTCATTAACCGGTTGTCTTGGTTACTCTTCCTGTTACTGAGACAAAGCACCCAAACCCGCAAGTTGAGGGATGAAAGGTTTGTTTAGCTCAGAGTGCGGAGAAGTTTCAGCCCATGATCGCCCGGCTCCCAGGCCAGGTGGCCTGGCAGACAAGCATCACAGAGAAGAAACCGTCCATGGCAGGGACAAAGCAACAAGCACAGCGAGGGAGGGGTGACCGCAGCTCTTTCTGTCCCTTCTGTCTTAGCCGGGCTGCTTAGTAGGGTAGCCCTCACACTCCTAATCCTGCTGCCCTTGGCGCTGGCATTGCACCGTGAATCAGTTCCAGCCACACGCTCTACATCCAGGCACCTCTGAAAAAGCCCCATCTATGACTGCATGAGGCTTTGTGGAGCCATCTCAATACAAGGCATACCGTGTTTTGTTTTGTTTTAATCTAGATTCAAATTCCTCGCACTACACTTGAGTTTTCGCTTTTTTCCCTTTCTCATTTCATCCTGAGAATCTGTTCAGCTTCTCGTGGACCCGAACAGGGGTTGGAAACTACAGGTTCCAGAAGTCGCTTCGTTCATCGAGGCAGGTTATCAGCTACTTCACCCTGGTCCCCCTCCGCTCCGGCCTTTGCCCTCGTGCTCAGGGCGCACAGCGTCTAGTTACTACACACGTTCTGGTTCCCCCGCGTTTGCTTTGCTAGAGTGCTTCTTGACCTCTTTGGCCATGACAAAGAAGGATGAGGGACGGCTCCTGACTTAACCTGAGAAAAGCGTGCGTGTACAAAGTACCTTGTGTACCTGGCAGGGAAGGGGCCGTCCCTCCGCCGAATATGTGACATCACACTCTGGCCCACGGCAGGCCGAAGGGGGGGAGGGGAGAGGAAGAGGCCGAGGAGAACTGATGTAGTGTAACAGCCACTAAGACCTTCAGACCTTCGGCTGGTATTTGCGAATGGCCATCAAAATAGAAAATATTAGTCTTACGAGTGCGTTTTTAAATAAAAGAGGGAGAGGGGAGAGAAAAAAGCAGAAAAAGGAAAAGAAGGATAAAAAGAAGAGGAGGAGGAGTAAAATTATGGGTAATATTTAAGGATGGTGAATACACATAAGCAGATTTTTCTTACTGGAACATACAAGCCCAGTAGTCGCAAGGAATTAAGTGAGGGACATGGGCTTACACCTTCACGTGGCATTAACAAGGTGTTACAACGCCCCTCTCCTACTGGGCTGACATCGGAGAAAGTGAGCTAAAACGAAGGCGTAGACGAAATGCAGAAATCTCTTAATAGAACCCTAAAAATGATCATATTTCAACTGAAAATCACTCTTCATACCAAGAACCCAGTATCTTACTTTTAGGGTTCCTGCAGCAAAACACCTGACACCCCAAGTTGAAAAAGGGCAGATTTATTTCAGATCACACTGTGTAGGGGTCTCAGTCTACAGGTGTCTGCTTCCGAGACAGGGCAGCAGTGACGGAAGGGCACGACCGAGGAGAAATAGTCCGTGGAGTCGCAGGCAGAAAGCAGTAAACAGAAAGTAGCCCTTTCTCTTTTATCGCACCTAGGTTCCAGCCTTTGGGGTGATGTCCCCATACTCAGACTGGGCCTTCTTGTTATGCGCACCAAGAACTATGATAAACCAGTTAGTCAACTAATCCAGTGCCACACACCCTGAATACCAGATCGCACGCCAACCCTGAATCCACATCTGGGATACAGCCACCTCCCCACATCCCACTCAGAAGCTCATGATGCTTTCTGGGGACATCCTGACATAAGCCATAGCAACTAGGGAAATTTTAATCTTAATGGAATAAATAGAAGCTAATTGCAAGTTAATCAAGATGTTAGAATTATCTGATAAAAAATTTAAAGCCTCCAACATAACACCATAATAAGCAACTATAGACATCCACAAAGCAAATTAAAACATATAAAATATCGTTAAGGAACTAGAAAAAGTTACAGACGATGTGACTAAGCAAATAGAAATTTAAGAACTGATAAATAAGTCTGAGGATTTAGTTCAGTGGTAGAGGACTCCTGTAGCAATCAGAAGTCACTGGGTTTGATGTCCAACCCTATCAAAAAAAAAAACAGGAAGAAGGAAGGAAGGAGTAAGCAAAATAAACAGAATTTAGTTCAATAACAGGAATAAATTGGTAACCTTGAAGGTGAAACAATAAAAACTACCCAATCTGAAAAACAGAAAAAAGACTGAAAAATGTAGACTTGAACATTAGTTGTTCACAGGGACCTGAGAACAAACAATAGAATATCTAACATCAGAGTGCCAGAAGGAGAGGACAAAATGGGATGGAAAGAATACTTTATAAAAATATAAGAGAGGAAAAAAAAAACCAAGGTGGTCAAGAGATGGACAGATGAGAGAGAAGGAAAAGAGGATGAGAAAAGGAATGAAAATGTGTTGTGTACATGTACCAACTTTCCACAAGTTGGTATGTTATGTACTACATGCGCTAATAAAATTTTTAAATAATGATGGAGGCATGGCATCCAGATTAAACATACCTTTGTTCACAGACGGCATGATTTATATCTAGGAAATATATGCATAATGAGTAAAGTTGTATGATACAAAATTAGCATGCATAGAACAGTTGTGTTTCTAACCACTAACAGTGAACAATCCAAAAAAAATTAGAAAATTATTCCACTTACAGCAGCATCAAATAGAATAAAATACTTAAGAATTAACTGAAAAAATGAATGATTTATAAATTCAAATCTATACAGCATGCCTGGAAGAAATTAAAGAAAATAGAAACAGAATGACATCCTATATCCATGGATTAGAAGACATTTCTACTAAGATATCAACATTACCACCCATTATCTATAAATTCTGTCCTCATCAACATCCAGTGACCTTATTTTTGTTTTGCTTTATTTTGTTTTTAAATAGAAAAAAATCACATACTCAAGATGTCCTAAGTAGCCAAACCTCAATATTGAATAAACAACGAAATTGGAAGACTAATAATTCTTGATTTCAAAATTTGTCATAAAGCTATAACAATCGAAAGACTCATTACACTTCTTTCCATATGTTCTTTTTGTCTCCATATTTTGCATATTCTATGTACCTCATAGAAGTGGACCCATTTTGAGTTACTTTCCGTATATGAATTAGGGAAGGACCCGGTTCCATTTTTCTGCATGTGGACTCAGTTTCCCAAAGCCACCTGTTGAAGACACTGACCTTCCTCCAGTGGATAATCTTGTTGCCCTTGTTGAGATAAGTCATCTGTCTATGTGAGGGTTCATTTCCAGGCTCCCTCTTGCGTTCCCACTGGCTTATGTATCCATCTTCATGCTATTCCCTCAAGCAAAATGAGAAGTCATACAATTCCTTACAGCATCCAGAGAAAAATAACTCCTTACCTACAGGGTAAAAACAGTCTGAATGACAGTGGTTTTCTCCAGAAACCACGGAAGCAAGGAGAAGGTAGAATATTTATCAAGTACTGAAAGAAAAGAACTGTCAGCCCAAAAATCCTCTATTCAGAAAAATATCATTCAGGAATGATGAGGAAATTAAGACATTCATACAAAAGGAAAACTAAAGAACTTGTCAGCAAAAAACAAACAAACAAACAAAAAACTACCCTGAAAGAATTGTGATACCAAATTCTCTAAACAGAAAGTCAGTGATTAAAAAAAAATCTTGGAGCATCAGGAGTAACATGATAAGCAAAAATATGGGTGAGAAAAACAGACTTTCTTCCTCTTGAGTTTTCTAGATTAAAAGCCAAAGCCAAAATTATAATGCTGGTTGATGTGGTTCCAACTTTATATAGTAGAAATATGTAGGACGATTATTTTCCAAATAGGAAGGGTAAAAGTCTGTAAATTTTCTATTCCTGACTTGAACTGAAGTTGGTGAAATGGTGACACCAACAGTGGTAAGAAAAGAGAGAAGGAAAAAGGTGGGAAAATGTAAAATCTATGATAATCACTTTTTTTTTTTTTTTGAGACAGGGTCTCGCTTTGTAGTTCAGGCTGGCCCTGAGCTCACTGGGTAGCCCAGGCAAGCCTGGAACTCAGCAATCCTCCTGTCTCTGCCTCCCGAGTTCTGGGATGACAGGCGTGAGCCACCACGCCCAGCACTTGATAATCACTTTTTAAATGCTCTAGTAAAAAATACACTTAAATACCATAGAACCCTGGCATGTTTGAACCCATCCTGGGCAACTTAGTAACTCAGTATTACCTTGTTTCAAGATTTTGGAATTACGGGCTGGGGAATATAGCTCAGTGTGAAGGCTCTGGGTTCAGTACCTAGTACCAGACACACACAGACACACGCACACACATGCATACAAATGAAATTCTAAAACGTGCCAGTAACCTGCAGGAATTCAGAAAAAAAGAAAATAGACAAAAACCAGATGAACAAAAATAAAATGGTAGATTTAAATCCTAATGTCTTAATAATTACATTATAAATTATAAAATTAGTCTGTAAGAAGGAAAATTTGATGATAAAAAGGGAAAAATTTTATATACGTAGGGGAATGGAGAAGTTCGAGGGAGGGGAGGATAATAAGAAAAATAGGAATCAAGGTATGTCATGTTCAGGCACAAATCCTCAGTGATGGGAGAGATCATAATGTATACTTCATATGTACTAATAGATTTTTAAAAAGTAAATTTTCTAAATTGATTAAAAGATACAAATTACTAGAACAGATGATTTTAAAAGTGACTGGAGTATATGTTGTTTATACAAAATTCTTTTAAATATGATAGAAACAGGGTGAAAGTACAAGGATAGAAAAAAGATGTATCATTAAAACATAAAGCTAAACATTATATTAATATCAAATAAAGTAGGACAAATAAAATTTTACTAGAGACAAAGGATATTATGTGAGAAACTATTCAAATCTATCAAGAAGGCATAGTAATACTAAATGTGTGTGTCCAAAATCATATGGCTATAAAAGATTAGAAACAAAAACTGATAAAATTGGAGAGAGAGGAAAAAAAACCCAAGTCACAATATACCCAGGCACATCAGATCCTTCTTTATATAATTGATAGAAGAACTAGAAAATCACCAAGGCTGTAGAAAATTTCAGTAACATCACCAACCAATAGGATCTAATTGACATTTATAAAATATTCTGCTCAACAAGAGTAGAGTACATGTTCGTTTTACATATCTACAGAACATAGACCATATTCTGGGCCATAAAACAATCTCAGCAAATGTTCAAGGTTTCAGGCCATTTAAAGAAAATTTTGGAATTAAATTAGAAGTCAGTAACAATTTTTGGAAATTAAACCCAATCTACAGTCCCTAGCTCCTATGTCTAGTGTACATTGGAAAGCCCATAGATACTCCAGTGCTCTTGGAATTCTTTTGTTTCCATTAGTCGAGGAAACTGACACTCATGGAAGAGATGACTTCTTCAAGGTCCCTCAGGTACTTAATTATCCATGTGGCTGATTAAATGTAGTGACACACAGCAACCATTGCTCTGGAATAGTCACTAGCACAAGGACTTACTGCCACCTGAGCTGCTGTGTCTGTGGCCCATCCTGTCTTGAGGTCTCTCTAGGCAGCTCTGGCCCCTCCTTCCTTCCTCTGGGTGTCCCGGCACTTTGCATCTTGTACGTGTTGCTTCACCAGCATGATCTAGTAGTTACATTCTGTCTCCTAATTGTGCCAGAGTTCCTCCCACCGCAAAGGCCTTGTCTCATCCAACAGCTACTCAGGCAATTAAGTGAACGAATGGCAGGTGTTTTCTAACAGGCCCTTCTACTCCCAAGAAGAAATCCTGGTGAGTTCCTCTAGGTGTCATATGGAGTGGCGTCAGCAGGGGCGCTGCTGAGCTCACATAGGGCGTCAGGGGCGTTAGGGTTTTTTGCTCTTTGTAAAGAGCTTTGTGTGGCTGTGGACCTGCTGGATGTGTGTAGCTCTTGCTTAGATTTCCTATTCTAATTCCCAGACTGTCCCCTCACCCTGTGCTCCTGAAATGGGTGGAAAAAAGAAACCTTGCTCCTATATTCGAAGCTTTCCAGAGGTTCTTACCATGTATACATTTTTTTCCCTCTGATTTCATATCCATATTTAAATCATGCTTGGGGAAGTCATTTATTGGATTCCTCAGGCTCGCTGCTGAAAGTATATGAGATCTTTGATAAGTTTAATATATTTGTATTAAAAATTAATATGAAAGTCATATTGTTTCCAACTTTGAATCTCAATTTGATTTAATTCATTTTATTTAATATATGGCGACAATTCTAAAATTACTTTGAAAAAAGGTGCGATGAGATTGAAATCAGTTCTGGGGACCCTGTCTTTATTCCTCAGTGAATCATGTGCCTGTCTTGTGGCAGACAATCTATGCTGCCATTTCTTGTGTGACATTTAGAATCTGCACGTGGGTGTAGCACCCCCTCCTCCAGGGGGCTTTCAAATGAGTCCTCTGTGAAAGATTATGTACAGGCTCTTTTTAAATGCTACCATTAAAAAACTAAAATTTAATGGAAAGAGATAAGCTTTTCCCAACACAAGCTGGCTCCGATTTTTATTTCCTTAATCTGCTTTGTGTGCTACTACGGGAAATTAAACTGAAATTGTCTTCTCTGATGTGTGTGTGTGCGGCGCTTGGGAGGTGTGCAGAAAAGGGGGTACACAGCCGCAGGAAACAGTTGCTGGGTTTGTCAGAGATTTATTGTAACGTTTTCATCTTCCCACTGGATCAAGGGCTGTGGAGCCACAAAGGGCCCTTCGTACATTACAGGGAGCAGCTCGCCAGGATCCAGTGACGTCCTGGGCAAGGGCTGGGTGTGCCCTCCGTCCTCGGGCCTGGGCCGTAACTTCCTGTCCACCTGTATCACATCATTCACGGGCACAGGCATCCCCAACTCGACAGACACTGTCTTCACACATAACTGAGATTCTTCTTTCTCTCCTTTCCTTCTGTACCTGCTCACTACTCAGAAAATCACAGGAGCTATTTGTTAATCACTTTTCTATCTAGAACTTGTGGGATTTTTTTTGACAAATGATGTAGTTTTTATCAGTCTCTTCAAATTAGTCCCCTGCCTGCCTATACCGTTCCCGCGCTGCTTCCAGCCGTCCTGGGGAGAGCTGAGGCTGGACCCACAACTGCTCGGAGGGCCCGGGGGCCGCCCTGCCCCCACCGCACACAGGGTCGCAGTCGCCGCCGAACAGTAGAGCATAGATCATGTCAGCAGGGTCTTGGCCAGCAGGACTCTGGGCCCCTCGGGGGCCTCAGAAGCCACATCCGGCAGCCCGGTCCTTCTGTCTGGCGGGGGGTGCGCATGGGCGGTGGGATGGACGAGGGCGGCCGAGTCCGGGGAGCCGCGCAGCGCCCTGGGTCTCCTTCGTAGGCCAGGCGGCCCTGGGAGCAGGTCCTTGCCTCTAGGCCCTGCCTCAAGTCCGTAGGCCAGGGTCTGGGTGGTCCCTACTGGGGCCCTGACCCCAGGGTGGCTGGGCTGCCCGCCCCTGGGGACGCTTGTCCTGCTGTCAGAGGGCAGGTGTGTCCTTCAGTGCACAGGTCTCCGGATCAACGACAGTGACCTTTGGCCTGTGGAAGGTCTTATTCTGAAGGCCGGAAATGGGGAGAAGGTGAGATTTGTGATTAGCACCGGGAGAAAGAGAGCGAGGAGAAAAGACTAGAGCCAGAGTTAATATTTGAAACCTTGCAGATGAACCTGCTGCCCTCAGGTTGGCCAGAAGATGGCGTTGTCTGCAGTCTGGAAGCAGAACGCACGGGCCGGACCTCCTGCAGGCGCGAACCTGGAGAGGCGAAGCAGGAGGCGCAGCCGCCCGGTGCATCCGGAAGCCAGGCCCGGCCTGGCCCGCGAGGGCCGTCAGGGAGGGGCGCCTCAGCGCGAGTCCCGGCCCCTCTCAGCCCAGGGCCTCCGGGCACCTCGGGGTCTCCAGACGGCGGGAGGCGCAGGGCGTCGGGGCGGCTCGCGCCTGGCTTCACGCGGCGGTCTTCTTCCTCCGCCTGTGAGGGCGCCACGACGCCGCTCTTGCCCTCGCGGGGCCCCCTTGGCTGACGCGCTGGGGTCCGTCCGGCTCCCAGAGCGGGGCTCATCCCCGGAGAAGCTCGGCCTTTCCCGCTCCTTCCGTCCTCCCTGAGCAGCTGACTGCAGACCCCCTCTGTCTGCCGGTTTCCTTTCTTCCAGCATTGAGGGGACTCTTGAAAGAAGCCGCAGCCCGGGCTGGGCCCCTGGCCCCGGCAGGAAGGAGGTGCGCTCGCTGTGGGTGAACGGCCCACTGCGTGGCGGCGGCGCCTCCCGCCGGGGCCCCGGTGCCCTCCGGGTGTCCGTCCGCACTTCTACCCCAGTTCTCACCTCAAGCCAATAAGCAACAAGGCCTAAAAAGTCACAGGCTAGGCTGGGCATGATGGCTCACGCCTGTAATCCCAGCACTCGGGAGGCAGAGGCAGGAGGATTGCTGAGTTCGAGGCTTGCCTGGGCTCCATAGTGAGCTCGGGGCCAGCCTGAACTACAAAGTGAGACCCTGTCTCAAAAAAAAAAAGTCACAGGCTAGAATATCTGCATCATAGCATACCAACAATCTAAATCTCTAAGAGCACTTTATTAAATAAACATAATGGCATCCGTTGCAGAGAGCCATTAAAAAAGTAATTATGCTGACTCTGCATTAACACTGGGTAATTAGTAGTTGCTGTCACTTGTTGAGTGACTGTATTGAACGTTCACAAGTCGGGGCGTCTGAGGCCCCTGGCGGCCAGGCCCGGCCCGAGAGCACGATTCAGTGGACGGCGTGGCCCTGGGGCTGGCGACTGGGCCGGCGGAGCCACGACGCGGCTGGAACACTGGCCCAGGGCTTTGCCGGAGCTTAGCAGCCACCTGGCCCCAGCCCGCCCGGCCCCCGTGTGCGCAGTGCGGGTGCTGCGGTATCTAATTCTCTTACCGCGAAGGACAGTGTTGAGGCAGTTCCGCTGGTCCTGGCTGCGAAACAGGCCGTCCCGAGACTGTAAAACGGCAGCAGAGTTAGGCTCCGGGCCCGTGTGTCAGAACTGGACGGGCCACCAGGCCCGGCTTTCTGCTCTCCCAAGGCCCCGGCCTTCTGCCCGGAGGCTCACTGCCGCGCGGAAGGGGCCGCCTCGGGTGGCAGGACTCTCTCCGCCGGGGCCACTGCACGGGGCTCGCCCGCCTCTGCCCGCGTGGAGGCCCGGGGTCCAGGACGAGCCCAGCTGCGCTGGCGAGGCGCTCGCCCGGGAGGGTGTCCCGCGTGGACATCAGCAGTGCTGCGGACGCGGAGTCGGCGGGACGGAAGCGCGGTGGGGCCCAGGAAGATGCCGGCGGAGCCACCGTCGCCAGGTCACCAGCAGGAGAAGACAGCAGTGCCCGCGCGTGCGAGAGCCCAGAGCCAGAGCAGCCGCCGGCCAAGGCGCGGCCAGCACGGGGTGGCGCAGAGGCCCTTGCTCGCCCGTCGCCACCCACCTGAGCCTTGTGCTGAGGCGGTCGCGGAGGTCACTGGATGAACTGAGCCCTGGTCTGCTTTCCAGATGCCAGCCTGTCCCTTACACGGTGGCTCAGTGCCCCCCGGTGCGGTGCCCGTCAGAGCTGCTCCCCTGGTGCCAGTGTCGGGACGACAGGAAGCGGACCGGGCTCGCCTGTCGGGGTCTAACCCGTCTGCTCTCCTTTCCCTTTAGGCTTTTGACATTATGCGCGTGACACACGGCAGAGAACACAGTCTGATGGAGGATTTAATCCTGCTCTTGGAGGAGTGCGACGCCAGCATCAGAGCGTCCTAAGGAAGCCCAGGCGGGGAGAGGCGGGCTCGTCCTTACTGGGGCCTCCTGGGGTCGCCGCTTGCGGTGGTCACTGTGTCAACCTCGCCTCCTAGAAGTGCTGTTCTGTGTTTAAGTAGGTAAAGAAAGCCAGAGAGACGTGGTCTTCAGCTCTAAGAATCAGTTGTAGTGAAGCACGATTACAATAAATCGAAAATGTTGCAGCACTGTCAGTTTTGTTTGCTTATTGCTTTTCTTAACATGTAAGATCTCACCATTCCAAATCAAAAATCCTATTAAAACAATGACAGAATGAGTTATAACTTTCTCTTTGGGCATATATAGAGGTAATTGGTTAAAAATCACTGTATTCATATTTGCTTCCAAATGGAAAACTTAACGTCCGTTTTGGTAAAACAATTTTTTCTTATTTATTTGTGATTAACATATTGCACATGTTAATGGGACTTAGTGTGATATTTCAGGACATTGTACACTGTTCACACTCAGCTCCCTTTGACCGTCTTCCTCTCTTCCCAGGTTCCCAGCTTCTGATGGTCAGTGTTTTATATTCGGATGATTTTATTTTCCCTTCGACATCCATGTATGAGAGAAATCAATCGTGTGGTGCTTATCTTTCTGCATCTAGTTTGTTTCACTTAACAGTAACTTCCAGTTCCATTCATTTTGCTGCATATGATAGGATTTTATTCTTTATGGCAGAATGACGTCCCACCGGTTACACAGAGAACATTTTCTTTATCCATTTCTTAGTGGGCTCCTAGCTTGGTTGCATATCACGGCTATTGTGAATGGTG
>PVIC010001625.1:33579-88669 GCA_004025085.1 Thryonomys swinderianus | reverse complement strand
AATCCCAGTGGCTGGACATCCCACCAGTATTCGTCTTGTCAGTTTTTGGGCTTAGCTACATTATAACTAATTTTAACTTTGCAGCTAATTTATAGCCACATTAGGGGTATGGACAGATTGTTGAAGTTTGGTGACTAGTGATGTTGATTGAGCATTTTTTGGTCATCCATATATTTTCCTTTTATAATGTGAGCTCCAAACTTTTGTTAAATATTATTGGGCCTTTTAGCTTTTTATTGGTGATTTATATGAGCTTTTAATATATTCTGGGTTTAAGTCCTTGATGAAATAGAAGTATTACAAATATAATTCTTAGTCTGTAATTTCCCTATCCATTTTTTAATGGTATCTTTTGAAGAGTAGGAATTTTTAATTTTGATAAAATGGTATTCATATATTTTTTTTATTTTTATGGTTAATGATTTTTTATGTCTTACCTAAAAGTTTTTCCTAATTCAAAGTGGCAAATTTTTTGCTAGGAGTTTTTTTACATTTAGTTTTATGTTGCATCTAAAACTTATATTTGTATATGTGATAAGGTCCAGGATTCATTTTGTATATATGTGCAGTTGATCTGATGTCATCTGTTAAAAAATAGTCCTGGATTTACAGCACAAATAGATGATATACCTGGATTGAAAATCAACAGGCTGTCTATTGTTGGTCTACCTGTGGTCTAATGGTCTATCTCTCTATTTTTCATATATAACATTTTTAATTTATGACCTAATTCTTAAAAATTATTAATACAACTTTCCCATGCATAATTATCATATTGATTATAGAACATTGGTATATGTACATCATATGTCTAATTATTTTTATTCTTATGCCAGTACAAAAATGATCACTAAAATAATTGCTTAAAATAGGTTAGATAAGTCTTATAATTTTTTTCTTCTTTTATAAGGCATTAGAGCAGTTCTAGGTCCTTTGCATTTCCATTTAAGTTTTACAGCCATTTTTAAAATTTCCTCAGAAAAACCTATTATAAAGCCTGCATTCTAGATAATTTGAGGAAAATTTGTATTTTATAATACTGTCTTCTCTTCCATGAGCATGATCCTCCAATTCAACATAACTTTGACTTTATTGACTTTCACTGCTTTTTTTTTTTTTTTTTTTGAGACAGGGTCTCACTTTGTAGTTCAGGCTGGCCCTCAGCTCACTATGGCGGCCAGGCAAGCTGCCATGAACTCAGCAATCCTCCTGTCTCTGCCTCTGGAGTGCGGGGATTACAGGCGTGAGCCACCACGCCCAGCATTGTGGTATGCGGTGTTGATTGTTGGTGGGTGTGTCTCCATGCCCAGCATTATATGTGGTTACTGGGATTGAACTCAGGACCTTGCGCTTGCGAGGGAGGCGCCAGAACCACTGAGCTAACCCTCCGGCCCCCGACTTTCTCTGCTTTTAAAAAGCATTTTATTGACTTCAGTTTTTTTGTAAGCAATGTTTACTATTTATTTACTTTGCTTATAACTTGCCCTTTGCTCTTCTAGACACTTAATACTTAAATAATAACATTTACACTTGTTTTCTTCCCTAGTATGATCAATACAGCTATACATTTTCCTCTAAGTACTGCTTTAGCTGCATCCCTTCAGTTTTTATGTTATGTTTTCATTCTCAGTTGAAAATATAAATTCTCTATAGATAATAATGTACTGTATTATTTCAAAAAAGCTAAAGACAGCCGGGCATGGTGGCTCATGCCTGTAATCCCAGTACTCGGGAGGCAGAGACAGGAGGATTGCTGAGTTCGAGGCTTGCCTAGGCTACATAGTGAGCTCAGAGCCAGCCTGAACTACAAAGCGAGACCCTGTCTCAAAAAAAAAAAAAAAGCTAACAACAAAGACTTTGAAAGTTTTCATCATAAAGGAATGATGCATGTTTAAGGAGGTAAACATGTTTCACCTGATGAAAATATTGTGCAGCACACACACATATCAGAATTCAGTGATGCTCCATTGATGTGGGAAGATTTGGGTATCAGTTAAAAAGTTAAAAAGCAAAACAAATATTAAAAGATTTTAAACAAAAATACTGAAGTTTCCAATGTAATTTTTTTAATTGGGTGTGTACTGAATTCTGGAGGATATCCAATGGCTGTGATTAACATGGAAAAAACCATGAGAACACAAAGTAAGGATTTATTCACTTAATGAAGTTAGACGCTTCCTATGAGAGTTTCATCATGCATGTACATTTTATAACTCTGGTATATTTTCTGTTTTTGAAGGTAAGTCTGAGAATATAAGAGAATAGTATCAACCAGGAAATAAAATAAAGAAAATTAATAGAAAAATGACAGAAGACATTTGAACTCATGTGAAAAAATGTCTAAAAAATGTGTAGTTTCTTTGTAAGAAGACAAGTTCATTGATATTTTCACTATTTAACAATTACTGCCTTCAAACCACCTTCTTATGGTCACAATTTCAGGAGATTTAGTTCATGGTCAACTGGCTCCAAGGCAGAAACAATATGGTGGAAGGTCATGGCAGAGCAAAGCTTCTCAGTTCATAGAAACTGGGAAGCAGCATAAGGAAACAGTACTAGGGAGGAAGGCAGCAAAGACTAAATATAGACTCAGGCTGTGCCCTCATGATCTATCCAGACATGCTCAGAAGTATGCTTCCCTGATACCCTAAGTCAATGATGGTAAACCTTTTAGAGACAAACCACAACTTCAAACCCAGTTATTTATTATAAAGTGCAATACTGCAATTAAGCCTGAAGAGTGAGGCTTTCTTTTAGGTAAAAAAAAAAACCCTTCATCCATTATCTTTTGTCTTGAATGAAAAGCAAATAAGATACATGGCATAGGTTTGCCACCACTGCCCTAGGTAGTTCTTGATTGCCAAGTTGATAATTAGTCTTACCTGACACTTACTCCTTGTCCAAAAAATACCCAAGGAATAAATAGGATTCTGAAAGAAAATAAAAGAGCATGTATATAGGGGGTAGGGAGATGTGGGTGGGTGGGGATATGGGTAAAAATGAGAATTGACTGTGTCATATATTGGTACAAATTCCCCAATGTTATGTGTGATTGTGAGATGTATATAAATTGTACCAATAAAGAATTCAATTTAAAAAAATACCCAAACACATCTGAAACCATACTTTACCTCCAAATAACACAATAATAAGTTAATAATTCCATGTGACAAGATACAACTCTCATGCTGAAAATGCAAAAATTCTTTTCCCAATGTCTAAACAATTTGAGCATTTTTTCCAAAGTCAAAGTCAAAGTCTTTTTTCTTTTGAGATTTAAGCCAAACTTTTTGTGTGAACCTCCATAAAAATAAAAAACAAGTTACATAATCCCAAGATAAACTGGCACAGGGTAAACATTCCCATTCCAAAAAGAGAAATAAAGGAGTAAAATGAATTGAACCAAAGCAGGACCAAAATAATCAGGGCAAACATTCAATCCTGTACTTCATATTCAATGCCTGGGACAAGTTATGGTAATCTGTGAGCTCCAATAAGTTTGGATACCTTTACTGCTTTGACTTTGGTTGTTACACTCATGTGGTCTCTCTGTCTCTCTGTCTCTGTGTCTCTGTCTCTGTCTCTGTCTCTGTCTCTCTCTCTCTCTCTCTCTCTCTCTCTCTCTCTCTCTCTCTTTCTGTCAGACCAGCTCTAATTATTGTTTACAGCTTCTCTCAGAAGGCATTCCTTGATATTGGTATCTCTGACTTTCTGCATTGGACCTGTGGCTTCATTTCCACAGCTTTAGACTGCCCTCTCAAGGGCTACTGATGTGACTGATCTTGGTGGAATCCTTCATAACCCCACAATTTTTTTCATTCTGTCTATGAAATGTGGACAATACCAAGGTTTACTGTCAGTAGGAGCAGTAGCCAAGCCCCATTGGACCATGGCTGCTGTGACTTCAGAGTGCTTGTATGGGTGCACTCAGTGAAATGGATCTCAGAGGATCAATTTCCTAAAACTGTGGTAGTGAACATATGGCAGCCTTGTCACAGAGGGTTATTTATTATCATTGAAGGCACTACAGGTCTAATCTTCACTGTCCAAGGAGATTCTTCTTGTACAGTGGCCCTAGTACTCTTCTCAAACAAAAGATCAATGCTATTGAATACTCAAGCCTGTGATAGGTGGCATCTTTCTGATTGTAAGCATTTTTCTTTTCCTTGTACAGAGTACTTGGTTTCTTTTTAATGGTATTAATCTCCTCAGCAACCATACTTCCTATGGTACTAACTTTACATTTAGTTTCTTCTGGGACAACATTTATGTTTTTCAAGTCTATCTTCTTTGCTTTTGCTCCCAATTTTTACTACAAACCTTGTGAATAGCTACCAGATGGTTTGTGCCATAGCCTAAATATTAAGGCTCCTTTAAAATTCTTCCACAAAATTAATTAATCTTCACACCTGTAATCTCAGCACTTGGGAGGTAGAGGTAGGAGGATTGCTGAGTTCGATACTTGCCTGGGCTAATAGTGAGCTCAGGGCCAGTATGCACTACAAAGTGATACCCTGTCTCAAAAAAAATTAATTAGTCTGTCACTCTTAACTTCAGCTACAATATTTAATATTTATCCTGCTGGACTTCAATTCGCTTTGACTTTTCTATCCACCTATACCTCCCTTTTGGAATAGTAATGTTTGCTTTGTGCTATTATATGCTGAAAGTATTTAACTTTCTTTTTGAATTTTACAGTGGCTCCCAGCTAAGAGTTTGCCTTGAGTTTTAGAAGAGACTTTGGGCTTGGAACTTTACAACATTGCTGGAGCTATTAACGCTTTGTTGACTCTTAGAGATAGACTAAACACTTTTTGTATAAAGAGATATATCCGAGTTTTGGGGGACAAGAGACAGAATGTTATGGTTTAGATCTAGAAGGCTTGTTGTTCCCCAAAGACTCATAAAGAGATCAGAAATGAATGTGCTATTAAGAGGTAGGTTCTGATGGAAAAGGTGGGTCATTAGAGGAAACACTCACATAAAGCATTAAGACATAGGCAAAATAGAGACAAATTTTCTGCTAGAACATAATATGTATCACCTCCAGTCCAATTTCCATTGGAGTTTTTGTGCCTAACTAAAACCTGGCTGTTATGAGCCATGTTTTTAACTGTATTCTTGCTTTCTGAGCTCTGACCAGAGTCTCCCATCAAGCTTGTCTTATAGCATTCTAGGGCTTCTCTAAGTCAGCGTTGCCAAACTTTTAAAAACTCTTCCAATGAGCTAGTTCCAAAGGCTTCTAAACCACATGATCAATGTGGTTATTACAATGACCTCACTTCTGGTACCAAATTCTGTCTTCATGCTTTCCTGCCACTGAAACACAATACCCAGCACTCGGAATTTACAGGAGAGGTTTGTTTTGCCTTCTGATTTTTAGAGGATTTAATCTACTCTCAACTGGTGCCAAGGCAAGAAGGGAAGAAAAAAGCTTTTCACATGGGAAAAAAGCTGGCAGAAAAAAGCTTTTCACATCATGGCAGCCAGGAAGCAGTGGGTGAAGAGAGGAGTTGTGGAGGTAGATGTGCCTTCTAGGTCACACTTCAGTGATCCACCCCTTCCACCTAGACCCACCTCCTAGCAGCACATTCAGCTCTGAACTCCTCTCCTGATTAGTATAGTACCTGCATTATCCAATCTTTCCCAAAGCTTCACCTCTGAACCCATGATTCTTTGGGGGTTACAATTTAGATATAAACCATAATAAAATGTTGAGCTCTCATAACCCACCTGGATACATACAGAAGTATGCTTCACTAACCCTCTGTATGGTTTCCACACCAATCTAACTGAAAATTTATCTTCATCATCACAGCAACTCTGAGGTCAATCCAACACCAAATACACTCAGATATCCCCAAATCCACATTACTGTCAAAATAATAAATAGTTTGGTGCCGGGCATGGTAGCTCACACCTGTAATCCCAGCACTTGGGAAGCAGAGACAGGAGGATTACTGAGTTCAAGGCTTGCCTGGGCTACATAGTGATCACAGGGCCAGCCAGAACTACAAACCAAGACCCTGTCTCAAAAAAATAAAAAATAAAAAATAAATAGTTTGAAAAGGAAAATCTCGAGGTGATATGTTTAAAATTTACATGTAATATGTACTCACTAAGAAAAGTATAAAATGTCCAGAAGATAAAAAATATGCAGAAAAAAATCAAAAATTTTAGTCTCCAGAAATTCTTTCACATATTCATTTATTCTTTTTTAAGTTTCTACTGGTTAACTCTCAAATGTAGAGTTGCATTGTCAAAAAGGATATAAAAGTGTAAAGTTATTGGCCAAATATTGCTGACTATTGCCAGAAGCAGGACTTTGAATGAGTGACATTCTTAGTTGGAAGAACAAAAAGTGTTCAGGTTTCAGTATTTTCTTCCTCCACCAAATTTTTGCGATGAATCATTGGAAGCATAAATCCTAATCACCTCTTAGTCTTTTGACTAAGATCAAGTGCAGATGGGGAAACCTTTTTATAAGTTGGTGTTATCTCCTTTTTCCATATCTTCTACTGTGTTTTATCTTTCTCTTTGATTTATACATATTTATTTGTGTATGTATGTATTTTTGTTTTGAGACAGGGTCTCGCTTTGTAGTTCAGGCTGGCCCTGAGCTCACTATGTAGCCTAGGCAAGCCTTGAACACAGCAATTCTCCTGTCTCTGTCTCCCAAGTGCTGGGATTACAGGCGTGAGCCACCACCCCAAGCACTGTGATATGTGGTACTGATTGCTGGTGGGTGTGAGTCACCATGCCCAGCATTGTTGTATGTGGTTACTAGGATCAAACTCAGGACCTTGCACTTGCAAGGCAGGTGCCGGAACCACTGAACTAAGTTTCCAGCCCGTGTGCATGTATTTTTGTTGTGTTTTATTTTATTATTCTGGAGGCTAAGGTGGAATTAGAATCATTTCCTTTTCCATCCAGATTAGAAATTGCCATTATGAATTTTGCTGCATGAATTGTGACAGGTCTGGGGAAAATGAGTGAGATTTGCCTAGAGTCTATGACTGTTCAGTAATGAAAAGTGATATGCACACAAACCCTTCCCCCAAAAATGTATTTCTGCAGTGATTCCCTCTTGAAGTTTTCTTATCTTCTATTTATTAATTCATTCAATTATCTGTCAACTCATTTTCTAGGGCTGATCTTAGTTAATAAGTAAGAGTGGATGTTGCATTTTCTGTCTAGAAACAGTGTAAGTTGATGTCATATCAAAGAGAAAGTGAAGACTGACTTGAGACTATACCTTACTGCCTCCTTCCTTCCTTGACCCAGGGTCTCCCTTCCTTCCCTTGGTGCTTTTGTCTATGTTTGGTCAATCAGAAGATTCATTTAATCCTAATCAGTCTCTTGGGAAAGGATGGGATGGATGGGATGGACCCGATGCAGAGTTGTGTTTCTCCCGTGCTCAGCTCAACTGTGCTTCAGCGTGATGGGTGATAAGTATACTATTGTCCCAAGAGGGCCTAAGACTTGCTGATGATCCAGCTTGAATCAGTATCAGACCCAGGCCTTGAGCTCAGACCCTACTCATCCTGCCATCCATGTCCTCATCCTATGAGTCTGTGAAATTGAGGAGATATGGCATCAGAATGAAGCCTTGGCTCACACCTGAGACTGCCACCTGCTCTAGGTGTCCCTTCCTGTGTACATGTGATGCATGCTGCTTAGAATACCACCATTATTTCATCTGCCAGAGTGGTTACTGCTCTCCCTCCTGCCTTGTGGGAGCATTTCCTTTTCCTGAGCCTTGCCTGGTCCTCTCCTCGTCTCACTACACTGTGCATCCCAGAAAACAGCCTCACCAGATGCCACCTTGTCCTCTGTGCCCTGCTCTGTCTGTCACAGCCCCACCACACTCAGAGCTTCTCTAGGGTGGGCTCCACCTCTTACTTAGAACCAAGGGCAGAGGTAGGCATATGGAGAAAGCATATTAATATTCAAAGCCTCTTATGCTTAAAAAAATCAAAGTGTTCATTGAGGAAGAAATGACAGTGGGTGGAAACACAGGCAGATGTCATGACTGCATTGAGCAGGACTGTTGGGTGCCAGCTGTATGGAGAGCAAGGAGGGGTGAGGAGGGCCAGGGTGATGGGGGTCATCTAGTCCTGGGGGCCTTCCTCAGTCTCTTCGGAGCTCTTTACTACACAATTGACCAAGTTGGCCCTGCACAACCCCTTGCTGCTTAATTTTGTTTGATGGTGATTGGTTTGGGACAATACAGTCCAAAGATCAAGGAAAGCCCCCTCTGAGCTTCCCTTATTAAATTACTGTGCTTTGGATTTTGAACATTGCCAAGCAAATCTCATTATGAATTCTTCAATTACTTTCTTTTGCAATTTTCATAATTTAGTAGGGTAAGCTCTGGAGTCAAACCAATATCAGTGCCATCATGCTAACTTTGATTATTTTCAAACTCCTCATTAGAGTGAGTGGGAGGACATTGGCTCCCCCTAAATCTGATTTTATTTTTCAGAGGTTTCTTTCGGTCCCATAATTTGTTTCGTGGCCTGGTCTGATAGGCTTTACCTTAGCAGTGGCTGTAAATGTAGGCCGAGTCCATTCTGTTTGTTTCATTGAGTATTATTGCTTTGGGTTTTATGACTTAAGTTTTTGCATTTGAGGGGATTGTTTTGTTATTTGATTACATAAAAATCAAGAAGCGATTTTCTGGTGACTTAGTGCGTCAGTTACCTTATTGACCATTTTCACTAAGCTTATTTTTATTTCCATTTTGTTGGCACAATGTTTGTCAAGGAACAAACGGAGAGACAGGAAGGAGGGAGAAAAGCACTTACAAGAAAATGTATATGTGTGACTTGGGCACTTAATCTTCATGGGAGGGAGTTCCATTTTGCAAATAAAATAGGCAAAGGTCAAAAAGTTTGCCCATAGTTTATCTACCCTTTCTACTATCTTTGTGTTTTATTATTGTTACTGCTACTATTACCATTGTGGTCATCGTCATTGTACCATCATCAATAATGTGAAACACATCTGGGAAAAAATCGTGATGTCCAGGGGAGTGTAATGAATCCATTTAATAAAGAGTAGGTAGAGCAAGGCAGCAAGGGGGTTGGTCAGGTAACTCGACCTAAAGGAACGGTCTCCTTGGGAGGAGAGAAAGGAAGTAGACATGTTAGACCTGGTAACAAAAATCCTCAGCAGTGGAATTTGCCATCTTTGACCTCTGAGGAGCCCTTGGAAGGAGGAGGACTGGGACCCAGGGCATGCAGCCCAGATACTAGAGTCAAGTATTTACACAGGGCTGAGGGCCACTCTGGAAAGTGTGGAGATATCCATTGTCCCTGGGCTGGCTCAGGACCTCCATTAGGCTTTGACCCAGTGAGTTGCTAGGATTCCATCACATCCTGACAGGTAGGTCCAGGGATCGTGCAGGTGTGGGACTGAGACTTTTGGATACTGTGATCGCAGAGAGGTCTCTTTTGTAGCTCCTCCATGTTTGCTAAGGCTGTAGTGTGAGCTCTGTCTCTCAGGGCTAACATTTCAGCAAAGGCTGTGAAGGGATACTTAACCACAAGTGCAGTTAGAAAATGAGGCTCTTCAATATGATGCCCCGAGGTTGGTCTTCCATCCCATTAACGGATGTTCTTTAATATCAATTGGGAACAAAGTAATTTCATTGCTTCTGTCCCTCTTGTGGCATCAGAGTTGCGAGGCACCCATAACCCTTTGTGGTTAGAGAAATATTAAGAGGAGGTTGCTTCAGATGGCAAAACCAGCCTGGCCTCAGGGTGCAGTTTGATGGGTCTCACTTGAACTTTATCTCAAGAAAGTCAAATGCTCGGTGAAGGCAAAATAGTATAATGAACAGACTATGAAATGTGTGTAAGATCAGAGTTTTGTTCTTGCAGCTCTCTTTTGTCAGGAAATCTTGAGGAGGTTGACAAATTCTTGACAAATAAGAATAATAATACTGGGTCTTCTCTGATTTAAGCTGAAGATGAGAAGCACCTTGAAAGTGTTAGCACAGTGCTGTGTAGAGTGCACATTAGCGAAGGGTGGGCCTGTTCCCAGCCCTGGGAACTTCTTGGAAATGCAAACTCTCAGGAGCTGGACGTTGGGGATGACAAACTGAGCATGCTGCGTCCTGACATCTGTCAGGGTGACTTTCTCAGCTCCTTGGAATTTGAGAGCATCTGCTTGAATAAATAGTATTTACCATTGTGGTTGTTGTTGTATTGATATCTGTTTTCTTCTTAGAAAGTGACCCTCTCCCCAAGACCAACAGTGCCCACACAGGTGGGTCAGTATCTAGAAAAGAGAAGATGGAGCTTGCATGGACATCACAAACATGATCCAGGAGCTCACCTCCTTCTGTGTGCACCCATGTGCATGTGCATACAACAGAGGGACATGAGCCTGGCCCAGTCCTGTGTTCCCATGTTGTACCACATGGTTGCCTGAGCTATGCGTTTTTCCCCTTTCACATCCAGGGGTGTTATATTTCTTCACTTTATTCATGTGATCTGTTTTGTATCTGGGCAGACCCATTTAGTCTTTCTTTCAGATTATACTTAATTTTGCCTCTGGTATAACTCAGATTAGGTTGTTGTTTATCATAGTTGTTGGACAGTTTACAATGTTGACGAATCATTGGAAATCAATGTGTCCCTTTGCCCTCTTGAGAGGCTTGTTTATGGCCCTTTGCTTTGCTGATGGTGTGCAGTTTTAGGTTTTGAGAAGGGAGTCATTGATTCTTCTAGGTTAAGGCCTTTTTTTTTTCCTCTGTACAAAACCATCTCCTTATCTCTGGAAGATATGACAGATTCTCCCACTAGAACAGTTCTGGGCCCTAGACCCAAAAAGGGCTGTTTCTTCTTGGAGTGCCAAAGGGCCCCCGAAGGTAAGGGAGCCTTAGTAGCTCTGGAGGATCAAGTGTAGGAGGTGTTTGTTACCAGCAAACACTTAGCCAGAGTCTGGCAGCAGAAGTGAACAGCAAGTGTGACCCAAACACAGCTGATTGCTGAGGTGCGGGTGCTCCACATGGTCTTTAGGGGCCATTGAGGTTGAATATGATAGACAACAAGACCACTTGTAGTCAAGGAGCTCTGGGAAGAACTGTAAGCTCTGCTGATAGCTGAGCTTTGGGCACCTGTGGTTTGGGGCACAGTTCTTCGTAAGCCTCAGTGTCTTTGTTTGGAAAATGAACACATTTGTATCATGGAAGTTTATTCTGAATTTCCCAAGAAAAGGATAATTGGAATAGCAGCAAGCAAATAAGTTTTCAGGAAGATGTTCTGGACAACCTCCAAATCTGTTTTCAGTAGCTTTGGTTCTCTACTCTGATTTCCCCTCCTCCACCTAATGGCCCAAAGTCAAAGCCTGAATATTCCTTCTCTTTCTAAGTCTGCTATCAAGAAAAGATCAGAAATAGAGTTGACCCACAGGTTTATATCATTAGATCTCATCTTTACTATGCATCAGGATTATGTAGAGAGGTTATTAAAACATGGACTACTTTCCCTCATCAACTCCCATGGTGGGTTGGGTATAAAACACAACAGTTACATTTCTTATAATTTCTTCAGTACTGCTGATGCTGCTGGCCCAGGGGACACACTTCAGTTAACACTAATCTATAGAACAGACTTTGAGGATGTTAAAACTGGAGAAGGCTTGAAGGACCATCTGGGCTCTCCTCCCATTTTTGTAAATTGAGAATGGGTGAATAATTGGGCCAAGACTGTAACCCAGTCTAACAGTCTTTCTAATTTACCAGGCTGATGATGGAGGACAATTTCAAGTGTTATTTATCTCAAGGCAGTTGCATTTTAATCAGGATACACACTTTGTGCTATGATGTCGGTGATGATTTTCATGGTCATGAGGATGATGTGTTCGTGTATGAGTTCCTTTAATGTGTCAGGCACTTTCTACGCAGTGTCTTCCTGTGAAGCTGAACACGGGGTCAGGACAAGGCCTGGTCCATTTGTCTCTGGATCCTTTTGCCAGCAAAGCATGTCATGCTCTCTGTGAACTGGGGCAGAAAAGTCTCAAAAGAAAGCTAACAGCTGGGGATTTAGCTCAAGTGGTACCATGGCAACCTTGGATGTACAAGGGCCCAAGTTCGATCCCCGTTATTGAAAAAAAAAAAAGCCAAGAGATCAAAGAGTACATCTTATGAAAGAAAAAGAACAGGTGGCCTTTAAGGAGATGCAGAATTACATGCCACTCTCTCTAGCCACAGTATGCTCCTCAATATCAATCATGGTATTCTTTAAGACAACAGGAAAACCGGGCTGAAACAGGTAGTCCCCAGCAGAACCTGGACCCCTGAGCACCGTGAGCCCCTTTTACTTACCCCTGATACCTGAGACATCTGTGTCTTTTCAGTTCTCCTGCCCAGATGATGGGTGGCCTCCCTGAGACCGCCGTGAACAGCCTGAAAGGTGGCCTTGTACCTTTACTAATGGAGTGAAGCTACCGCAGTGGTCGGAACCTCTGGTTTCATCTTGTTTACACAGTGTGGAAACTTCAGGAAAGGAGCTTTAATGGTGGTGCAGGAGCCCAGCTGTGATTTCTCTCCCTCCCATATAGCTTGTTCTCCTCCACCTCCTTTGGGGATCCGGGGTCTCACCTAGATGCAAGATCATTATCTTTTTTTCTTTTTTCTTTTTTTGACAGGGTCTCACTTTGTAGTTCAGGCTGGTCCTGAACTCACTATGTAGCTCAGGCAAGCCTTGAACTCAGCAATCCTCCTGTCTCTGCCTCCCAAGGGCTGGGATTACAGGTGTGAGGCACCACGCCCGGCACTATGGTATATGGTTTTGATTGCTGGTAGGCGTGAGTCACCACACCCAATTTTGTATGTGTTTACCAGGGATCGAACTCAGGACCTTACACTTGCGAGGCAGGCACTGGAACCACTGAGCGAAATCTCCAGCCCACTGAGCGAAATTTCTGGTCCAGATCATTATCTTTTTTAAATTGAATTATTTATTGGTACATTTTATATACAGCTCACAATCACACTCAACATTGAGGAATTTGTACCAGTATATGACATAAGTTACTTCTCATTTTTACCCATATCCCTATCCACCCACAATCCCCCACCCCTTATATACATGCTACTTCTTTTTCTTTCCAAATCATATTTATTCTTTCCCCTCATTACATTCCCATACCACATTCACTTTGAATATTTCCTATTTTATAAAATCTATCGTACATTCTAGAACTCATTTACATCTACAGGTTCTCATACCAGAGAAAAGATACAGTATTTACATATCTGTGATCTATTTATTTCACTTATTAGTGTGTCCTCAAGGTGTCTCCATTTGCACATAAATGAATGAAACTTGTCATTCTTTATGGCAGAGTAACACTCCATTTTATTTTTAAAAACCCACATCTTCTTTATCCAGTCTCCCTCCAGTTGATGGGCATCTGGGTTGTCTCCAAGATTGGTCTATCACAAACTGAGCTGCTATGAACATGGGTGTACATATGTCTTTATGATATGATTCTTTTAATTCCTTTGAGTGGTAGAGCATTTGACTGTAAGATCATTATCTTGCCCTACTTGGGCAGTAGAGTTCCAACTGCTCCTGAGTTGGGCTTGGTGAACAGCCTCAGGGCCATATGCTCTACTTCACTTTGGACAAAGTATTGACATTGTGCCGGTGACCAGCCCATGCTCCTAGGTGCCGGTGACTCCTCATTCCCCATGAGTGGGACTTCATGGGGCTACTGTGGTTCTATGAGTGCTGGAGATCTGAGTTCCCTTGTGCTTCCCTAGGGACGATGATGCCTGTGGTAGCTTTTGCTCATGCACATGTGTTTGCACATGCGCACACACAGAAGCACATACACACATACTAAAATTTCCACATACATATACACTTATGTGCCTATGTACACTTGTGCAATTATTTGCACATGCTCTCATACCCCTACACACACAACTTTCACACATGCATGCATATTCTCACACACATTCCTATACTCACAGTCACACACTCATATACATGTTTCTCACGCTTGCACTTATGCACACAGTTTACAAACATACATGTACAAATACACACCTACACATAGTGGGACATATTCTCACACACAGATTCATGCATTCATACAGGTCCCTATACGTTTTCACATGCATATACACTCACACACATAACCTCATATTTTCACAGGTGCACGCACACACAACCCTCACATACTTGCAGGCACACACGCATGAAGACACACACGATATGTTGCTGAGTGGGTGAGGGTGGAGGAGTGACTGGCAGGAGGGGCGTGTGTGGGGGGAAAGATGTTTCCATCACAGCTGGCAGATGGATCCCTGGGGAGTGGAGAGAATGCAGCTGAGCATGTGCTGAGCTGGCGCCTGTGCTCTGCATCATCCTGGGACCCCCCGCAGGGACCCTCCTAGTGCACCATGCTTCGCCCTGAGAGTGCAGCTTTGCAAAGAGCTGGAGGTGATGGCTGGGGTCACTTGCCTTCCACTCGACATATGAGGCTGAATCTCTGAAATTACCCTCGTACACATCTGCAATCACAAAAGAAATTTTTGCTGAAGCACAGGCAATGGAGATTAGAAATATAAGAATCAAATCTACCACCCAAAGCTGTCTATAGCATTTGCTGCTTGCTTTTGATTCTTTACAAGGATAAACCTTTGGCATAATCACTTTGAAAGAGTATTACCCATTGTAACAGGCTCTCATTCATTCTGTGATATAATATTGGTTATCACTTATTTAGCAGAGTCTTAAGCATGACACATATCAAAGGATTAACCTCATCAGAGCCCTATGAGGTGTGGCTTATTTTATACCCAGCAGAACCTGGGCCTTGAAGTGCTAAAGGACTTTCCTGTATTCACAGCCAGCAAGCAGGGCAGCTGGGACTCAGATCCATACAGTTAGACTCCAAAATCAGGTGAATTCACAGCCCAGGCTGCCTCTTTTTGGCCATGGACTTTTCCCTCAATAATTAATACTCTACAGGCACTATAGTAACAGTAATATAATGTCCTGTATTCAGTGCTACCATGTACCCACCTGATTCTAATCGTTGAGCATTTTGATTATTTTTGATTTCTTGCTGGTTTCAATGGGATTGGTCTGAAAAATCGTTGCACACACATCTTTTCAGAAGCTGTGAAAATCCACAACAGAGACCCCAAGGGGTAAAATTGCTGCACATGCATATTTTAAAACATTCAATTCTTCCCACTAAATTGTCACTCCAGAAACACCACACCAGCCCACGCTTCTAGCTGTAAAGTTGTCCTTTTCTCCACATATGGCCTGCATTTGTATTGGTGTATCTTGTGATTTGGCATAGTGTATAATGTAGGTATCACTGTGGCCAGGGTCAGGCTGTCTGGCAGCATGTTGCTACTGTAAGAACCTAGCTATGGGAGTGAGGACCTAAAATACTTGAAGGCCTGGGTGCTGCTTCCTGGGGTGAAGGATGGATGCCAGAGGAGGTATAGTGTATGCTCCTGGGTGATCAGTGCACACCAGAGTGTGTCTGTTGCCGAAGCATCCTCAGAAATGCTCCTTTCTCCCTGGGTCCCATGAACCCTTTGTTTGTAAAGTTGGGAGAAACAAACCTTGTGATTCATTTCATTTCACAAGAAACCTTTTCTTCAGCCCTCCCTTCTCGAGTCTGATGAGGGTCTGATGGGCAGAGGGGAAATGTGGGCTTCTTTGGAGCTAGGTGAAACTTAGCTTAACTTGGCTGTGGTGCCCAGTATTGGAGCGGAAGCTTGTACGAGTCACTTTGATTTTCTAAACCTTGGTTTCTCCATCTGTAAAAGGGGATAAATATTCTTTCCTTGAGAGTCAGCCTGTGGAGGATCAGACCTCAGGTTTCAGAAGATCCTTGAGCCCCCCAGTTGCCCAGTGTGCATCAGGCACCCCTGACTTCATTCTGAATTTCATCCCAGGGGTGTTGCGACTGATATGGACCCTGGTGGTCTTCTCTTGGGGAGCATTCTGATTGCTTGCCCTGTTCTTCAAGCAGTTAGGATGGAGTAGAAGAAGACCATGATGTCCTTTTCTCAAAGGATGATGTCTCTGAAAATCTGTGCCTAAGTGAGCTCAAAGAAGCAGGGAAGCAGCAGAGCAGTTTTGTTCTATCCCCATGTAGAGCTGCAGAGAGGAGAGCCAGCCCAGGCTGCAGCTTGCCCGTGGCTGTGCTTGCTGTGCCCAGCCTCCCCCCGGCCATGCAGGCCCAGCGTCTAATGCCAAGGATTAGGAAGGCTGCTGTGCATGCTGAGCCAAGACATCCCCTGGCCCCACGTCCTTTCCATCTCGCCTCTCCCCTGTGCATGGGAGCTGGGAAGAGGAAGTTGGTGTTGAGATGAGCTGGCTTCTGCCTGCTGAGGTGGTTGCTGGCGGACCAGACAGGGTGCTCCCCTCCCTGCTGTTGGCCTGGCCTCCTTTGCATGGATGTCATGGAGCCTTTGATTCTCCAGTACCAAAGATCTTCTTTGCTCCTATGCCCTTACATCTACTTTTTGGTGGCTGTATCAAGAGTTTTTGTTTTATTTACTGATCTATTCATTTTTCATCTTAGGGGAAGGAGAGCATGAAATAAAGCACACTATTTAGAGGCAGGCTGAGGACATCCGGCAGTTACAGCGAGATGGGTGTAGCTTTTCCGTAGTCTGTACAATTATTCTGTGTCGCATGGAACCTCATTGCCTTCAGGAACCATAATTTATTAAATTATTTCCCTAATGTTGAGTATTTAAGCTGTTCAGATGTTTACAGTCAGTTCTATATATGAAGTGCTTTTCACGTCTTTTCATATTTGGATTGCTTTTTGGATTACATTTCAACTCACCAGGCTAAAAGAAAAGAGTGGCCTCAAATGTTCTCATTATGTGTTGTTGCTTTACTCTCAAGTCATTCGGTGATGCAAGATATTATCAATTAAAAAGCTACAGTGGCGGTGGTGGAGTTGTGTTTCTAGGCTACGTTAACTTTCAGGTCTTGGCTGTCCTCCATACCCTGTAAATCCCTTCTGCACACTTGGTGAAGCCTGATCTTGAGCCAGTCCCCAGGGTCTCTCTGGGGAAGGAAGAACTGGGGAGCAGATCCTCCTGCACATCTGGCTCCACACAGAGCCATGGTGTGGAGGAATTTGGGCTCCACCTGTGGGACTGTCTGCAGCTCAACATTTCAGTGGCCACATGACACAAAATGAGTCCGTGACCAGAGATTCTGAGCACATTTAATGCTAGAGATGGACGAGACAGATAAAGGTTAATCACTGACAGGGTGAGGTGCAGCATTTGGTTTAGTTTTGTTTTGATAGGAGAACTCAAATCTGCACTATTGCTTTGATCTTTTGGCTCTGGGAAATGAATATCAGCTATCTATTTGTGAACTGCTCATCGAGTATGGTGCCCTCTCTCAGATATCCTCTCTGACTCGCCACCAGCAGCAGGGACAAGACAATCTTGGGAGACAAGGGAAGAAGCAGCTGGCATGAGCAACAAGGGGTGGGAAGTGGTAGGGAGGCTTGGGAGCGCATGAGGGGAAGTGGCTGTGCCTGCCCTTCCCTGTGAGCTCTGGCCAGTGCTGCTCAGCTGTGAGGAGGACGGATCCCTTATTCTGTCTTCCCAAGGGCCTGAAAAGAAAATCCCCCACCAAAAGCAGTTGTTACTCTAAGGAAAGGATAATGTCTCTGAGTGTGAGAACTCTCGGAAATGGAGTGGAGGGGTGGAGAGCAGTGGAAAGGGACAGACGTGTTTTCCCAATGTAATTAGAGACTAGGTAAGAGGCTGAGTCTGGGGAGAGAAGGGGACTGAGCCTTGGAACAGAATCAGTGGGATCTTGAGACTCAGGAAGCAGGGGGTGAGCATGGACAGGAGGCACAGGACAGAGGGGAGACTCCACAATCCTGGAAGTGCAGGATCGATGGGTTAGGTGTGCCCTGGGTGGGCAAGCCACGCTCTGGACAAGCAGTACAGGTAAGGAAGTGCATTTGTAATTATTAAGGACAGTATGGAAAACCAGTTCTGACCTTTCAAGGAATTTGTATATGGGATGGGTGGGATGCAGCTAATTCTGCAAAGCAAGTACAAGGGGCCTTCTAGGAAGTGAAACAACCATGATGGGGGTTGTTTTGGCTTCTCTAATCTGCATCTGAAATGTTCCTGACTATATGGTTAGTCCTGGGGCTCTGGGACACACCAGAAAAATTGGAGAGATACCCACAATGTCCAGAATGGCCTCTTGCAAACTGATGCATTGGGACCCTGGTGGGAGGTTTTAGTGCTACATTCTCCCTTACTGTGGAGCTAAAAGAAGAGGGCTAGAAAATTCTGGGTACCAAGGAAATAAAGCAGGATGTTGAGAATGAGGAGTATTTCATAAAGATAGAGCCCAAAGCTCTCTTGCCCACCATAGTTGGGCTTCTGATTCAGTTCTCATCTTTGAATGTACACATCCTCTTGTCCAAGTCCTGCTCTGGGCTGTCGGGTTGATTAAGGGTCCAGCCACGTGCTTCCTCTAGACAGGAGGGCAAGTTTAGTTCCTCTTTGCAAGTGGGAGGTTGAGGGTCTTGGGTCACCCAGCAGGTTAAGAAAGACTTCTACTTCTCTCATCTTGACTGTCTTCCTGGTGAGCAGGGATTTAGGGCTGACATATTTCAGACATCATTTTTCCACATTTTCACCTTCTCAGCTTAGCCCAGCAGGGTTGTAAAAGCAGCTTTCTCCTGGAAGCTGTGCCCAACCATGCCCAAGGCTAAACTGCAGCTGCAGTGCCAATGTGGTGTGAAAGAATCCAGGTTCCTTGGGAGAGCGCCTGGGGCTGGCTTCCTTAAGAGTCAGGCCCCTCTCGATGGACTGGAACCAACTCATTTCTTTCTCCTTCTTGGAACATCACTTGAAAGGTAGGAACGAAGCTGATCTTAATTCTTCCTTCAACATGACATGCCCTTTTGAAATCGTACAAATAACAGTGTCTGATTGTCATGTTGAATTGCGAGCATGAATGTGAAATGTTCCGAAGTCTGACTAAAGCCAAATATTAGGTCATAAGTCAACATTTTGCTGAGAAACTTGGTTACTAAGAGGTTGAAAAATTTATGTCTTTTCACACACAAAAAAACTTGTTTGCCAGCAGGAAAAAAATATCTCAAAGACTGTTATCTTCATACAAGGAGGGAAAGAGATGAGTGTAATTTTGCAACCCAGGTCAAAGTCCTTTAGGATTTCTGAAATTGGATTGGTTAAGGGGTGAAGCTTTGGTGTGATATTTGAATTGTTCCCTGGGGTGGAAGCCAATAGGGGGACTGGTGTGTGTCATTTCTGACAAGGAGGTTGGGCAAACTAGCATGAAAGGCTGGGAGCAGCCTGGGAGGTCATATTCTGCCCACAGATCCTCATTATGGAGAGTCTGATGAGAGGATGACTCCTCTTGGGCCTGAGCACTTAGGGTCATGATGGAAGGAAAACCTTGGTTTTCATCTGAGCAGCCATGGCACTCACTGGAAACTCAATGTACAGAAAGATTCAGTGGGTGAAGCTAGAGTCAGGGACAGTACCCTCTCTGGTGCCTAGGCTGCTGAAGCTCAGCAGTATGGCCTATTTGTGCATGTGACATTCAGCCCAGTGACCATGGCCATACTGATCCCAGCATCTAGTGTGAGCTGCTGTAGGGGGGAAGGAAAAGAGGAAAAGCCACCTGTGTGCTCACTGTAGAGTGAAGTCAGGCACTCTGCAGCATCGAGAACATTCTGCACTCTGTTGAAAAGAACAAGGGGCCGTGTCTGGTTTGCAGCTCCTTCCAAAACATAGAGCGGCTCCTGTTCTTTGATTAAGAACTAAGTCAAATTTAGAATCATGTTCAAGATAGAGGAGAATGTCTCTGTGGAGGGTGACGGAGCAGGACATGAGCTGTAGAGTCCTGCAGACAGATTCCTGATGGGATTGTCTTTTTTTTTTTTCGATTTCTGCTTTTCTACGTGCATGTTTACAGTATGTAATATTTACATTTCTCATGGGGAGTCAGTTCGTGTCCACAACACAGCTGAGTCTTTTTTGTCCACTTCCCCCCTCCACCTCTTGGTCTCCTTCCCATTTGCAAAAGATCTTTCTACCTCCTAGTATCTTCTATTTTGTCCTTTATTTATATTTTTTATATTTATATTTATATTTATTTTTATTTTTATATATATAATTTATATATATTTATATTTATATTTATATTTTATTTGTCCCTCATATAAGGGAAGCAATGTGCCATTTAAGACTTATGTGTCTTACTTACTTCGCTTAGTATTATGGCCTTAAGTTACATCCATTTTCCTACAAATGACTCAGGTTTATCACTCTTTAGGGCAGAGTAGTGCTCTTCTTCTCCCCCACCCCCACCCTCTGCAGGCTGGAGCTGGAGCCTGCACAGCTTACATTCTGTAACCAAATGAGGAGTGTGTAGATACCAAATTTTCTCCATCTATTCACTGTTAATGGATGGATAAGCTGCTTCCAGGATTTAGCTATTATGAAAAGGAATAATCTGAAGCTCTTGCATCTTATGGCATATACTGATACCAGAAGCTGGCTTCTGTGTAAACACAGGCATGTACGTATGTGTATTGTGTGAGTGTGTGTATATGTGTGCATGTGAGTGCACATTCGTGTGTGTGTGCATGTGAGCTCTCCCTCATGTAAGGCTAGAGAAAGGCAAGGGCAGAAGCCTGCCTAGCGCCATAATGATCAAGACCCTAGTGGGTTGTTCCCTGTAGAACAAACTTCGGGCATGCGCTTGTGTTTGGTGTGAAGTTTTGTTGCATAGGGGTGCTGAACCCAAGGTCATCACCCAGGTTTGCCCTAAGGAGGACCCAGTCAGGTTCTGAGGAGAATATGAGTATGAGGTGGACAGACTGAATACCGCCCCCTTCAGTCTCTGAGAAGTAGGTTCACCCTCTCGAGTGGCATCTCTTATGCTCTCCTTGCCCATCTGACCCGTACAGTCCTCCAGTCCCGTCCACATGACCCTTCTGCAGCTTCTCCCCCTCCCCCTCTCCGTGAGCGGGATGGAACCTGCACTTCTTTCCTCCATAACCAAAATGAGTGGCATCAACCCTCAGTGGCACCTGAAGGCTAAAACATGGTGGGCGAGTGTGCTGGGCTTCTGGTGGGAGGGAGGACCATTTAAGGTGGTTCCCTCCAAGCTCACCACAGAGGTGGCCTGCTGCCTGAAGCTGATGCAGTGGGTCGGACTTGCTGGGTGTCACAGTGATTTTGATCTTCCAGGCGAAGAAGGGGAACTATGCCTTTCTGTGGGACGTGGCCGTGGTGGAGTATGCAGCCCTGACGGACGACGACTGCTCAGTGACTGTCATTGGCAACAGCATCAGCAGCAAGGGCTATGGGATCGCCCTTCAGCATGGCAGCCCCTACAGGGACCTCTTCTCTCAGAGGTAGGTGCAGGCAGTGGGACGGCTCCAGCAGCCTCTGACTCCCGTCATGGGGGCAGTAGCTCTCCTCTCCTTCTCCTGGGAATACGGACTGTGTACGGTGCTTCTTCATCCCCTCAGCTAGGGCTGTGAACGTGCTGGATAAAGAAGAAGAAGTACATGATCCTTTCCAAAAATGGTGATTAGTACTTGCTGGTGGGGCTGTGATTGAGTTGGCAGTGCCAGCCCAGGGCATAAGTGCCATGGGAGGTTCAGTGTCAGGGTGCTGGGGTGGGCGGCAGACAGGAGGAGACACGGGAAGACTTCCCAAAGTTGGTACCCCCAAAACCCTGAAGGAGCTGACATTAGCCAGATAAATGAGTAATGAATAGGGTCTGGTAAGGGCCCAATAGTCACTTTTAAAGGGAGGTACACTGTATCTGCAAAGTGGTAACTACCATGTAGAATCTTAGAAATGCAGATCCAGCTGGCAGAATGTCTCCTTATTCATCTGCACATCGCCCAAGGGGCAGCAGAGGGTAGGGCAGAGGGTAGTTTCCTGGTATAAGGAGATGCTGTCTGCTGGACGAGGAGAGGGCAGGCTCCCCCCTGTGGAAAGGATGACCACTCATCCCCCTCCTTACCCTCCCCAGATGAGAATCCAGGTTTCCAAGCCATGCCCTGAAAACTGGTTTAGATATCTGGCAGTTAATATTAGCAACAGGTATGGGTGTTGAGGTGAAAGTGGAGAGGAAGGCTACAGACAGGAGGGTTCCAGCCTCAGCAAAGCCCACAGACACCTCCATCAGAACCAACATAGTCCATCTAGCTTGCATTTGCCCATTCAGCTGCCCATGGGACTTGCTAGTGTGAATCCACCTCTTAAACCAATCAGGATGTGACCAAGTACCTGGCCAGCTCTTTTGAGAGAATAAATCCCTCAATATTACACCTCCTTTTCTGCCATAGTGGCTCCTCTGGGTCCTTGGCTAGTGACCTGACATTAGCCACACTGAACTGAAGGTAAGCTCAGTAGGCTTTGCCCAGCAACCAGTCTGCAAAAGGGCCTCCTATCCCTAAAGATTGCTCACCTTGGGCCAGAACTTGCCCGATTTGTGAGGCAGCCCCCTGCTGGGTGAAGGTGAGATTGCAGGGCCCAGAAACGAAGGCGGCCCTGCCTTGGTCCACTAAATTCAACCTATGGCAGAAGTTCCCAAATGGTAGGCAGGCTTAGGGCCAGTCCAATAAGGCCAGTGTGTGCAAAACTGGGAATGGGGTAGGACTAATTAAGTAATTAGGGTAAATGAGACTTTGGGGTTTTCAATAGAATTTCATCAAGTGTACACTCTGTGTTCCCTGGACCAGAGAGCAATCATAAGGGAAAAGGAGCTCAGATCAGGGCCTCAGATCAGGGCATGAAGAAAAGAGGGCTCGTCTTTAGGCTTTATAGCACATGGCATTCTTGAGCATTGTATTTCCCCATGTAGGAGGCTTGGGGTGATGGCACAGACCATCAACCTGGAAGCGTCTTGGTGGAACAGATAGTAAGGAAGCCCACGAGGCTCACACCACAGTAGCACCACAACCACAAATGTGCCTCAAGACAGTGCTGCAGAATCACAGGGACCACTGAAGGACACTCAGGAGTCCCTTGAGCTGGAACTATGTAGGGACCTCCTGTCAGTTTGCAGAACTGGGGAGAGAAGAGAGGAGACTTCAACCAGGAAACCAAAGACTTGCCTGGATGGGCATGGAGTTGGGAACCAAACTAGGTCCGAGGAAGACACTGAAATCCTTGCACTGGATGAGGAGGAGTTGGGTAGGAAAGAGCACAGTCCATCTCCTCCAGTGCCAGGCTTGTCAGGCACACAAGGAACTGGATGTCATTTGTGAGAACCCAGGGACATGGGCCACAGCCAGTGTGGGGTGTGCAACCCCAGGAGCTGGGCTGGCCCTGGGACAGGTGCATATAGGACCCACCTGTCATGTAACTGTGAGGGGTCCTCCCGTCTTAGGGGTCACCATCAGCAGAGAGGCCAGTCTAGTTTTCATGTCATTCTTGGAGGAAGTAATGTATCCTTCTTTGCCTCTATCAGAGGCTATTACATTTGCTTGGGGACTAAAGAGCTGTCCTCCCAGGCTGCCGCCCATTAGGCCCTAGTGCATCGGGTGTGCAGAGGAGCCTGCTGCCTCGGGAGTCCTTAGAAAGATGACAAGGATAGTCCAGGGGCAGTGCATCAAGCCATATGCACAAAAGTGGTCCATGCCTTATCTTGCATGTGTCTGCACCACCTTTCCCTTCACACTGGGCATGAAGCTTTTCCTTGCTTTGGCCGAGGGCAGTGTGTGGATGTGCATGTGAATAGTGGGGCTGACGTGCGCTAACAGGTTTGCAGACCACAGCATGCAGAGTGGGCATTCAATAAATGTTTAGCAACTTAATAGCCATTTATTGAGCACCTACTGTGTAGCAAGCTCCACAACTATTGAATAAACGCAAACACCTGCAATTATATCTGTCTGGAAAATAGAACAACTGGCTTCAGGAAGTGGCTATTATCGCCCTGGCTTCCTCGTAAGCGGGATATGGATTATTACCATGTGCATTAGTTCAGCCTCATTCTGTGGGGCACTCTGTGCTCAGAACTTGTCTTTCCTGCTGCATCTGTATTTTATTTTCCGTTTTACTTGCTTGTTTTTGCTTTAATTCTGTGTCTTCCTATGTATTGCCTTACATTCTCTCTGGACTAAGAATGGGCATAATTCTAAGATGTGCACAAATCTAGGTAGCCAAAGGAGGAGGAGATCGGCAAAACTGGGCAGCCCAGCTGATGTTACACAGGGGCTGCGTCGAGAGTGCAGAGGTTAGGGTCTGAGCCCGCATCTGACCAACCCTCCCCATCCCCCCCGACCAGGATTTGGCCCTTGAGAACAATCTGCTGTTCCATGAGGAGTGTGGCCTCCGTGACCAGAACCTCCCAGGTCTGGAGAGCAGCGCTGCCCTTCTGTAATTTCAACCTTGGCCACGTCCTTCTAGATTCCGAGCCTTAAGTGTTTGTACAGTAAGACAGACGTACTCAGGATTACTCTGCAGTCTGATGAGAAGCAGGCGGTGCTGAATGATTTGCTCCTTCTGTGTTCTCAACAAGGGGTGGCTCTGCTTGGCAGTGTCCTAACAAGGCTGCGGGTCCATCAGCCATCAGCCTGCGTGGCTGCCGCCTCCCTCTGCAGAGCTCTTGGCACTTGCCATGTCTTGAGCCAATGTTCTCCAAGGCAGGTGCATTTATGTAAGGTCAGGTTTTAGTGGTGAGAGAGCTAAGGCTGAGAGTGGATTCGAACTGATGTTCTCCTGTCCGCACCCTGCAGTTCCGCTCTCCAAGGTGAGCCCTTCCTTCCCGCTCAGAGCCTTCTCTGGGTCCTGTCTTGCCTTCCTGGGGCTGTGGCCGCCAGGAGGTTCAGCCTATTGGACCCCGGCGGCTGGGACCTAATTACGGCTGGTGAATGCTCCGACTCGCAGCTGCCCTGACACGATAAGAGCCAGTGAAAGAGCAAGTGCGCTGCAGCTGCCCCGCGTGTCATGCAGTGTGGAGAGAGCCGGGCGCCCGTGGCTTGGGGGCGTGACCCCAGCCACACACATAAATCATGCGTTTATCTCAGCCACCAAGTCCCGTCATGCAGGCCACTTCCTAAGTCCTTCGTGACCCTCAGTGCCCTGGCAGTGTAGTGCACACTGCATCATGATCTCACAATGGCCATTTTGGTCTAGGTTAGTTTTCATTATTCACTATGACATATTGCTTGACAGGATAAACGTCTGCTCGGGCCCGAGGCTGCGCTAGCCCCAAGGCTGGGAAAGCAGTGTCCCTGTCCTGTAGGCGGTGCCCTGCTCACCTGGTGGGAATCAGCAGGCCATGCCGGGAAGGTTAGCAGGACCTTGTCTGAGGACACTCAGCTGTCCGCACTTTGCACTAACCTGGCCCGTTTCAAGCCAGTGAGAGGCTACGCCCTGCTGTGCCCATGTGTTGACAGGTCTGCCTTGGCCTGCGCCCTTTCTCTCCACCAGCTGCAAGCCCTTGTGTGGCAATTAATGAGGCACAGCATTGGGCTGAGGTCACAGCAGGCAGTGCAGGTCCGGATTGGGGCCTGTGTGGCCATCGGCTGAGCTCCTCCTGGCCGTGGACTGTACTGTGTCATCACCAGAGGGCTGAGGGGGTCACTCACTGGGGGTGGTGCTCCCTGAATGTGGCATGGTGGACCAGGCTCAAGGAACAGTTCTCCCCAGATGGAAAAGCTTCTGTATTTGAGGCCCAGGGACAACTGACTGCCGCTGGCTCACGGTACGGGCTATTGGGGTTCAGAAGGAAACCACAAAATACCACAGCAGACGGAAATCATCACACAGGGTCTAGGATCAGAGTGGCCCAGTCCACCATGGCACGCAGCTGAAATGCAGACTCCTTCTCATACCCTCTTGGAGCCCACAGCGGGCTCTGCCTCATTCACCATTTTCACTTTGTGCCATCCAGCCCCTCCCCTAGCGCACTACCCCCTGCCTGGTTGTGTGTCAGACTCTTAAACACGGGGAGCTCCTGCCCCAGACAAGACACACACAGAGCTCTCGCCTCGGGAAGGTTCTTCCTCCCTGGGACTCCCAACCCTGCCAACCTCAAAGTGGCTTCTGCTAGATAACTCACCTCTCTGCCCCGATGTCCTTCTCTATAAAGATGAGAAAACAGAAGTGATCGTCTCAAAGGGGCAGCGTGAGGATCCAGCATCCCCTGCTAAGCTCTTTGGGTCTTCCTTGGCCCAGAGAACCTGTTGGACAATCAATGGTTTTTCAGATTTGGACTTACTGGTCACCTCCTCCCTGAGTTCCTCCTAATGCTCCAGGCTAAGTTCCCTCCACATTTGCCATTTTCTGGCCCGTCTGTTTTCACTGTCTCTCTCCCAGCCTGTGTCTTTACATCAGTCACTCCAATGGCATTAAGGTTGGCGTTTGTGTCTCTAGGCCACATGCTCCACAGGGCTGAGTTTCATACCTGGTATGGTGCAGAAACTCCCTAAACCAAGTGAATGGATGCAAGGTTTTGTGGATCCTAGTGGGACAAACCTAGGATGACTGAGCTGAGCAGCCCTTATCCAAAATGCTTGGAAGCAGAAGGTTTAGATTTTGGACTACTTAAAATAGTTTGGGGATGGGACCTAAGTCTAAACAGGAAATTTTTTGTGATATATATATATATACATACACCTTGGGCACATGGTCAGAAGGTAACATTTTACAGTATTAAATCTATTCATGAAACAAAGTTTGTTGGACCATCAGAGGGTACACTGGTGCTCCAAGTTTCGGATTTTGGAGACTTTCAAATGGGAGGTTTTGAGTTAAGGATGTTTAACCTGCAGTTTTTGAGATTTGAAGGAAATGATTGTGGGAATCAGGAACACTGTAAGGCCACATTCGGAGCATTTATCTGCTTTATTCTCAATAGTCCAGTTTTAGCCTGAGCATGTGGGGTACCATCCCTGCAAAGGGTCTCGTGAACTTTGCTGTTGGACTTGCCCCTGATCCTGGGATGGGGTGGCAGAGAGTAGCAGGGCTGGTTGTGTTTTGGGGGAGCACTCTGCCTGAAGTGGGGAGACTGGCTTGGGAGGGGACATTGAGGCAGAGAGCAGCCAGGGTGGTTCAGGGTTGTCCATGGTGTGGCCAGCATGGTGGGGCAGTGGCCAGGACTCCATGGCTTGTTGATGAGATCAGTGCTCTGGCCCACCTGTTTGTGTCTCGCAGGATCCTAGAGCTGCAGGACACGGGAGATCTGGATGTGCTCAAGCAGAAGTGGTGGCCACACACAGGCCGCTGCGACCTCACCAGCCACTCCAGCACCCAGGCTGATGGCAAATCCCTCAAGCTGCACAGCTTTGCCGGCGTCTTCTGCATCCTGGCCATTGGCCTCCTCCTCGCCTGTCTGGTGGCCGCCCTGGAGTTGTGGTGGAACAGCAACCGGTGCCGCCAGGAGACCCCCAAAGAGGTCCGTACGTGCGGTTCTTCTCCCTTCCTCAGCTCGGCAGAGGCAGGAGGGTGGCATGGGGCCATTGCTGGGTGGTTTTCTCATTAGTGTTTGCCCAGTCATCTTGCTCAGAGACAGCAGCACTTTTTACTGGGTCATGGTTTCATTTTGATTTTAAAGCAAGAGAGAAGACACAGTTATAGGGGTTGTTTTTATGTTGAAAGAAGTGCTGAGCTGCCGGCCACAGCCACTAAAGTCCTGTATTTATCTATAGAGCAGGTACAGCGTGGGCAGCACCAGAGAGCCCTTCCCCACCCTGCCCCGCCCATGTGCCTCCACCCTGGCCTGGAGAGACCACCTGTAGGGTAAGAGAGGAGCCCGCTCCTTCCCTCCCAGTTCTCTTTGACTTGTTGTCTAGGGCCACAGTAAACCACAGTCCCCTCCCTGCCCCTCCTGCCGCCGTTCCCATGCTCACCCTCCTTACAGGGCCCACCTTGCCCACTCTGTCCAGGCTCCGGGTACACCTCCCTCCCTGTGTGTGCCCACCACAACCAGACTCTGTCCCTTGACACTTCCTTCTCCTCCCATGTTTGCTCTTCCTCAAGCTGAGGTTTTGTTGTTTAATGCAGGCTTTGTGAGGGTCCCTTGGAGCCACCCTGAAAGATGGTGGCAAGGGGCGTGGTTTGGTCAGGACACTGCCCCACTCGAAGCTGCACCACCCAGCCACCTGGGGCCTCAGCCTGGCCATTCTGTCCCCGCGCCTGTCACCCCGCCACATGTACCTTGCTGTATGAAATCATGGCTCTGCTTGCTGATTTTGTTGGGGGGAAGAGAGAGAAATCTCAAGTGAGAAGCAGCGAAACAACTCACATCAAATCCAAAACCAGACCTTTCTGAAACAGAGACTTTGCCCGTTTCTGTGCGTGGGTGACACATGACAAGTTCATAAACACTGATCCCGACATGGGGTGCACTGGGCTGGCAGAGGAAACCAGTGGATGAGGAGAGCTGGCCATGTCCTTCTGAGCCCGACCTGGGTGGGGCTCGGTTCCACAGAACAAGAAGGATGGGCCACTGGGGCCAGGGCTCCGTGGCCTGCAGAGAGAGCCCGTGTGAGGAAACGGCGGCCATTCCCCTCCATTCTCTTCTGGTTCTGCATCCCAGCGGCGAGCTCTCTGTCCTCCTCCTTTCTCTTCCCTGGAAGGAGGCCATGCTGAGTCGGTGCATCTGACATGTCCTGGGGACAGCCCTCCTCCGCCACGGAAGGAAATGAGAGGCCTGCTTCTGCCACCAACTCAGTGGCTCTCTGCTCACTCCCACACCACAGGAGGGAAGGGAAGATATTTTGGGAAGATTTACTAAAAGGAATAGTTAATGGTTCCATCTTGAGCTTTTATTTGCAAGTGGAAAATTCTGTAAGAAGAAGTCACTGGGAGGGACCTTGAATTATTCTAATGGTTTTGAGGACGAGCTCCATGGCCCTCTGCAGCTGGTACATCTCTTTACATCTGCACCCCACAACCAGGACACTGTCTCCTGCTGTCACCAGCCAGGCCTAGGTGCACAGGAGCATCTGGACAGAAGCAGTAGGGTGGGTGGTCCCCAAGCCAGGCAGTGAGAGCAGGGAGGACAGGGTGGATGGGGATACACTAGCCAACCCACATGGTGCCCTCGCCTGTGTTGTTTTGGGACTTGGCTTTTTCCTAAGTCTCCTGCCTGATTTCTCTGTACAAATGCCCCTCGGGTCGGGAGAACAGGGTACGATCTTCAGGTGTCTGAGTATTACACTGTCGTGGAGGTGGCTGTCCTGCTGGCATCAGGATCATAGGCTGGGGTTTTGCTCACAGCCTGCAGTAGGTCCAGGGGAAGCTGGAAGTCCTAGTCACTTCATAGCTGCTTCTTAATAATAGTTCCAGCCTGCCCCCCAAAATGATTATTATGGTATGTGTTTATGTGCATGTGTGCACATGTGTGCATGTCTGTGTGTGCATGCATATGCACCCATGCATGCAGTGCTCTTGGAGGACCAGGTGAGCAAGTGATAACGTTGATAATGTTGATGATAATAGAAGATGATAATGTTGCTAGAGAGGCACAAATAGGAAGATAAAGGTGAACAGAGAGACTAGGAGACCCAGAAGTGATCACAGTGTCAGATGCAGCTCCTTTCCTGTGGGAAAAGAATCTTCTCTCCTCTCCCTCTCCCTCTCCCTCTCCCTCTCCCTCTCCCTCTCCTCTCCTCTCCTTTCTGGCTTTGACATAAGTCCAGGGTCCCAGTTACAATAGGACACATGGTCAACCTTCCAACCTGTAGTCATCCTGCTCCAGCAGCCAGCGACATCCAAAGTCACCATTCATCCTGCCTCTCTGGTGTAGCCAAGAAGGCCTGCATGGACACATTCTTTTTTCTTATTTATGGGTTTCTAATTTTCAAATGAAATTTCCCCTGCACTCTGACTTCTTCCTTTAATAAGCTTGTTTGTTGAGACACTGCCTCCCCTCTTAGGAAGGTTACCTCCTCCATTGCAGGTGTAATACAGAATTCACCAGAATGTCCCCATCCTGTTGATCAGGGCTGTCTGGAAGTGAGTGACAAGTATCACCAACATTCAGGATGGCCCTGAGTCTAGCCAGAGCCTGGTGGGGCCGTGCGGGTGGAGGTGAGAGTTTGGAGATCAGAGCTATCAATACTCAGTGTCCTTCATTGGTATACATCCAGGGCTCAGAGGAGATGGGAAATTGCTAATAGAGTCAGATAGACAGAGTTAACAAGGAGTGTGGGAATGAAGGAGATGCTGAGAGGAGGCTGGAAAAGGAGGCTGGAAAAGGAGGCTGTGGGATCTGCCCCAGTGACTAACCCACTAGGCTGAGGGGTTGGGACCTCATCGTGTCCCGAACAGGAACCAGGGAAGGGGCTGATGTGACAGTACTTTCGAAGCATGTCTCTAAGCCCTTTGGAAAAATAATGATGGTATTTAATTTAGACCTACTTCGTGTTACTGGTTGCCCATGTTTTATGAAGCAGCATTTGCAATTAGGTGAGTGTCTGGTTACTCACAGACTATTTCATTTTGGGACACTGGCTGTATTTCTTAAGAGCCAGAAGCCTGTCTTTGGGTGGAGCCCAAGCCGTGTTTAATGGCTTGCATGGGATGTCTTCAGAGTTTAGATACCTACTTGGGAAAGAGTAGTAATGTGCACTCAGCCCTTAATATTCATGTACATCTGAGCTCATATTTTTTTGAGGAATCAGACAATTATGTAGTTACCCAGTGCAGGTGAAAGCACCAAGCTCCGGGCTGCAGTAAAGAGCCACCCGCTAGATTTATGGTGGATGTGGAGCCTTTGCTCTGTGAATAAAATATTCATGAAATAAAGATGAGAAGCACACAAATGGGAGATGACATGAGGACTGAGAGAGGACACATTCATCACTGGGCAGGAAGCCTAGCATTCTTGTTGCTTGCTGCCTCACTGCCTCCCCACCCCATCTTCCATGGTAGCCAAAAAACCTGGTAGAAGCCAGAGTGGCCTCGTGGCAGGAAGCTGTGTCACAGCCCGCCCCAGTCTTTTTGGGAAGCCCCCCCTTAACACTACCCTGCCTGGAAGATCAGGCTCTAGGGACTGTCCAACTCCCCACCCTTGTGTGCCCCATTCCCTTGGTGCCTTCTCTACTCCAGAGTTTTTTTCTTGTGCACCTCTTCCCTCTTCGCATATAGTAACCCATGGAGTGTAAAGTGACTTAGGATATGTCTGTCCCAGGATGTGCTTGGTTGGTGGTGGCCAAGGGGCTCCTGCCTCCTGCGGACATGGAGATGGACAATGAGGGATGTGGAGGAAACAAGCCACACTTTAGGGCTCCCATTTGGTGTCTTCTCAACACTCTTCAGCAACATGTAAAGGAGGCATCCATATCCCCACAGAAATGTCCAGGGCCAACCTATGAAGTGAACTGTACTTTCTCCCAGAGGCGGGTCAGCCAAGAGCCAGTGCACTGGACTCCTACAGTGTGTGTGTGTGGGGGGGGTCATGGCTTCCCACCAGCATATTCTAGAGGAGTCTGGGAATAAAGGTGGACTCAGCTCTTCTATGGTCCATGCTCTCAGTGTGGCTTCTGAATTCTCTGGACGCTGGTTTTCCTTGTGCTGAGAACTGAGCCTGGCCAACATTATTGATGAGAAAGTGTGATGTATAGCACAGAGAGATTAAGGGCACATGATCCAGGATTTTGTCCAGGACCTTGCATCATGAAGGCCTTACACACTGACTACACACCATGCTGAGTCCCAGAGCCAGCTCAGTGGCACAGCCTGCCCTTTTTCTGAGTGCCGGCCTTCTCCATTGTAGGATGTAATTCCTTGCTGCCAATGACTGTTGACTTGCCTGTGCCATTTCCAGTCTACCTGTGGCTCCTGAGCTCCATATTGCTATCCATATGCCCGCCCTTCTGAACAGTGAGGCTCTTGTTAGAGGATGATGGATATTACTGAAGTATTGAGCATCTTCCATGTGCCAGGAAATCAAAGATGAATGCTTTACCAAGAGCATTAGCTCATCTGGTGGTAGGGGCTCAAAAGTATTTATTGAATGAATAAACCAGCCTGGGCTCCTATAAAGACAGTGTTATTCATGCTAAATTGTTCTGTAATCATTGAAGCTGGATCGATGGTTTGCAGTTCTGGCAGCATGTCCGAGGTGATTAGTTCTGAAGCTTTTTAGAAATGCAGGTACCTGAGCCCCATTTCCCAAAGGCTCCTATTAATGATATCCAGAGAGTTTTAATTTCTAATGTTTCCACATGTGCTTCTGATAGCCTCACTAAGATGAAACTCTCTGCATAGGTCCACACCAGCCTTCCACTGTGGGATTGGGAGTGGCCAGCCCACCAGGGCAGAAGAGTCTAGTTCTGGAGCTGGGTGGCTCTCTTCCCAATTTCCACTCACTGTGGAGTTGCAAAGCCATGAACAGGTCACTTCCCTCCTAGCCTCGGTGCTCTCTTTTGTGTCCTTGCTGCTTGCGCCTGTGCTGCAAAGTGGTTGTGGCTCCCTCTCATGGCCCTGCCCTGCAAATCCACAGTGGAACTGACCAAAACTCTGTGCATGACTGTTTTTAAAAAACTGCCCATCACCTTAGAGATCCCTTCGTTGACTTCCCGTTCGGTCCCTTTGCTCTTACCCAACCAGAACTGTCAGACCCCCGGCTCAGAGCATATCTTGTGAGCAACACTTAAGGGGATCACATTGGTGGCCTCTCTGCCAGCCACTGGGTCTCATTTGCCACCTGGTTGGTCTCAGTAGTTGCTGGAGAAGGCTGCCAACGACCACCCCTGTCAGGTGGCAAGTCCCTCATCCCTAGTTTCATTCCTGCCCAACTTAAAATAGGAGCTGTTGGACTCCAAACAAAGCCAGTTCTAACGAGTCCCCCGTGTAACAGGCTGTTACATAGATGATAGTTTAGTTAATTACCGTTTTCCAATACACTGGATTATTTCCACGTTGGTGAACAGCAGCTTAATTACAGAACTTTATCTCTCTGCAAGACAACGCCTGAGAGAGGCTCCCGGGTAACCTCTGTCGGTGCATCTGCTGTCATGTTTAATACAGGGTGAGAAATGCCGAGCTGGGACCCAGCTGAGTCGTGGGTAAATGCAGTCAATGAGTTTTACGTCGTATGCAGGGGTGTTGGACTAGGTCAGTTACCTATGGTAGATTAATGAAGGCGGTGATAAGTTTCCGGGTCTCTTTCCACAGCTGTCATTACCTGGCCGAACACCGAAACCTTGGGATAATGAGGATGTAAATGATGTAGTTCACATAAAAACATCCATTATTTGAATCTGCATAACATTATAGAATGTACCATCCTGTCGGATAGACATTTATTCAATCACTCTTGCTTCTTTTCTTGAGTGAGCTGATGGTTCTTCCTCCTCTTCCATGGCCAGAGACACAGAAGGTGCCAGCAGACATGTAATGACCATGTGGGTGCTAAGTCTGTGGCCCCAGCTAATGCAAGAACACAGAGCTTTTAGGCCCCCTAGCAAGGGGCCTTCTACTCTGCTCCCATCCCTATCCTGCCAGGTAGCTTAGCAGACCCAAGACAGAGGCTATGTTTGCTTTCTGGGGGATCAGGGGACTATCTACTTTGAATTCAACCCATTTCATATCCCTTGAAACCTGGGCACGAGGGAGTCCTGATGGCAACCTTTTCTCGAGGTTGTATCGATGTCAGCCCTGCTGGAATAATGGGATCTGAAAGAGACGAGGCCTGCTGGTGCAGGTGGGTTGGCTTCTTGACAGCCATTTGCCATTAGAAGCTCTCCCTGGAAATGCTGTGGATTGGTGTGGACATTTGCTGGGCATCCTGATATGGGGGGGGAGGTTAAAAGGCTAATGAATAACCGCAACTGGGAGCTGATTAGCACTTCAGGGCCTCACAGACTGGGGACTGGCACATCCCTCCTTAACTTGAGGGAAGGGGAGGATTTGTGGGTTGAAGAAACAGTTGAGGCACTTTCCCTGAGGAGTCTTGACTTGAAGGAAATTAGGCCCCTCTGTACCCACTCCCTGAGTTGGTCTTTATCCCAATGCTTTGCTGTTACTTGGTCTGCTCCTGCCAGCCACACTCCGGATGCCAGGTCGCTCTGTGCCCTGGCACTTTCCCAGTCTCGCACTTTCCTCTCCCTCTCCCTGTGCTCCAGTGGTGAAGGCGTCCACCCGGAGAGACCTCCCTGTTCATATGTTTCCTTCAGAGGATTTTGATCTGTCTGTTTCCCCTGAAAAAGCCTCCGTCTATTTGGGCTGCCAGCACTAGGTAGAGTTCCTTCCTCTTTGTTCCCACCCTTAACTCCCTGCCTTTCCTTGGCCTTCTTGGACAGGAAATTATCTTTTCCCCCTTTAAACTCTAGCAAAACAAAAAACTCCTCCTAAACCACCTGCCCTGGCCCAGCACTTAATTGATCCTGAGTGAAAGGGCTGGTCTGCCCCTCTGACTGCCCAAATCCAGAGTGAACACAGTTGGAACCAAGACACTTGCTCCCGGGTGCTAATTAGTACACTTCTGCACTTTATTTCCTTCAACCCCAAGGGAACACCTTAAAGTTCAGAAGTGAGAAGAGAAAGGACGGAAAGGCAAGATTACGCAATTAGCCAGTTCCTCCAGCAACTCCCGGGACTGCCTGGTCACCGGTTTCCCTCTGCAGAAGTGGAAGTCTCCACTGAGGCATCCTGCTTATGCATCCTTCACCTTTGCTGGCTGCTGAGATGGCAAAGTTATCTGCTTAAACTCTGACATTATTCAAAATTCTTTCATTGTCTCCTGCTTCCACACTCTCTAGTACAAGTCGTTTAAGCTCTTTGTGCCTTTGGAGATGAAAATAGCTTATGAATACAAATATTTATTAAAACAGTGATGACCCTGACTGTGGCTAATGCCGATGAAGGTATCACGTCCTGTTTCAGAAGCTTCTGAAGAGCTCAGGGCAGCTGTGAGAAGGCTGAAGATGCAGGCGTGGCAAAGAGCAGAACTGGAGCTCATTCAGAGGCCAGAGCCCAGGACTCTGGAGCTAGGAGAACAGCCCAGAGCAGAGCGGGCATCGCACCTGCTTAGCCCAGGGGTAGTGTAACTACGGAGCTGGATCATTGGCTCCAATGGCTTGAGAGCCACCCAGGGGATTAGTAAAGCACATTTCTAGATATGTCTGGGTGTGGGTCATGGGCGTGACCTTGGGGACATGGCTGGTCCCTGACCCCTCAGCATCCCTGGCACCCAGCTAATTGCATTGACCTTCTCCCTCAGTAGGTGCTTTTATGATCTAATTTCCACTTGGTGGAAACAAGTGTTGCCTTGTCTTAGGGATGTCATCAGCTTTTCTGCTCTGGGACAAGTTTTGAGAGAGGATAGCATCAAGGATCCCACCAGAAGTCAAGCACCAGGTGCTTGCTTTGGCTTCAGAATGATGGGGGTCCTCCTTTCCCCATGCTGGGAATGTCGGGGCGAGAGGGAATTGTAGGGTACAGCAGTGTCTTGCCAGCATGAGACATGCTGAGTCGAGTCCTCTTGGAAGCCTGCAGTGTTCAGATGATGGGAACATGGCAATACATGCCAGCTACTCAGAATGTGTCTCCCTTGGGGGACCCCAGATGTTCCAGGGCAGAAGATGGGAACAAGTGCCCATGGGAACAGTGCAGCCATGGGAACGAGATTCTTCTTTGTGATTCCTTTTTCCTTCTGAAAACATATCAAGGCATCTAAATTTCTTGGCATTTCCAGGACCCCTGTAAGGTTTGGATTCCTCTCTTCAATATATGATGTTAATGTTAGGAAACCCACGACATTTCTCATGGACTTTCACATGAGGAGGGGCAGCATTCGTTGTCTTGCCTGGCCTATTGATACCCATGTGGCTACAGAAAGGACTGCAGCTTCCGGATTCGAGGCCGGGAGCTGTGGTGGCTTCTCATGTGCAGCTGGTCAGCTTCACAGGTGAACAGATGATCTCTCTCTGGAGCTGCTAGGTGGTATGACCAGCTTGATTTATTTTGACATTGAAAGTTTAAAAGGATGATATGGTTCTGTTTATTTTTTTCTGAAGCAAATAAACAAACAAATCAATCTTCTGTGGTGCTTCTTACCATGGTGTGGCTGTACCCAGGTGAGGATCACCCATCCAGGAAGCCTCAGCCCTGTAATACCTGGAGAGTCTGCCAACCCTGGGAGAGATCTTTTCCTCAACACCCCCACCCAGGAACCCATAGCCCATTATCCTTCCGGGCAGGGGGTGCCCTGAGGCATTGGGTGAGGAGAATACAGGTCACCCCATAAGACCAGATTCTGTCTCTGGGGTTCCAGCCCGCCTCTGCCACCCACAGGCCCAGTGACTCTGCCAAAGTCAAATCTCCTTGTCCTGAGCTTCACAAGGCAAGTGCAGGGGATGTGCTGGGTGTCCAGCGGCCATTTCCTTACTTCCCACGGGACTCCATTCAGCTCCTTCTGTCTCTGCCAGTTCTCCAGCCCACTTACTACAAGGGCTTCCTCTGCCTGTGGCAGTGACTCTAAGCTAGGTGGAAAGGGCAGGAGGAATGTCACCCAGGTGTTCAGGTGCATGTCATAGCCTGTGGTCTCCCCAGATAGCAGCCGGGCCGTCCGTGATGGGCAGGGGGTGAACACAGTGCAGCAGTCCAAGCAGCCCTGGTGCCTCCGAGCCCCTTGCATTCGCTGTAGCCAGCCTTGGCCCCTGAGGGTCCCCCTGACCTCGCCATCTTCCCTTCCAGGACAAAGAGGTGAATCTGGAGCAGGTGCACCGGCGCATGAACAGCCTCATGGACGAAGACATTGCTCACAAGCAGATCTCCCCTGCATCCATCGAGCTCTCCGCCTTGGAGATGGGAGGTCTGGCGCCCGGCCAGGCGCTGGAGCCCACGCGCGAGTACCAGAACACGCAGCTCTCAGTCAGCACCTTTCTGCCAGAGCAGAGCAGCCACGGCGCCAGCCGGACACTCTCGGCAGGGCCCAGCAGCAACCTGCCACTGCCACTGAGCAGCTCGGCCACCATGCCCTCCATCCAGTGCAAACACAGGTCGCCCAATGGGGGGCTGTTCCGGCAGAGCCCGGTGAAGACCCCCATCCCCATGTCCTTCCAGCCGGTGCCTGGAGGCGTCCTCCCCGAGGGCCTGGACACCTCCCACGGCACCTCCATCTGACCGCACCGCCCGCCCGCCACCCGACCAGCAGAGCTTTTTAATACGAGAAAACGACAACACAGACTACACGCACACACACACACACGCACACACACAGAGACTCTTTCATTTTTCTTGTACATATGTGTAAATAATGACAGAATGGAGTGGGGTAAAAGTGTATTTTGAATATTCCCAATTTTCGAAGTCAGTAAAAAAAAAACACAAAAACTGTATGAATGACTTTGTAAATTTTGTTCTATATGAATAAAAAGGCAAATTACTTGTGATCATTCTGAAGTGCCAAAGGAGCCCCATGTTCCTGGCCTTTCTGAGGGCAGGAAAGGCCATCGGCTAAGGAGCCCTTCCTGCTGGGAGAGGGAGAAGGGGACCCCACCCCCGGTGCTGCTGGCCACCAGGCCTGCCAGCCCTCCCTCTGTCCTTCAGTCCTGGCCCCTCTTCCTCCTGAGTCTCCTTGGGTAGGGAAAGAGAGTGTGGAGCCAGCCCTAGCCTGGCCCTTCAGGGCCCTGTGCTGGAGGACGACCCACTCTCCTAGCTGGCCTGGCTCTGCGAGCTGCTCAAGACAGGGAACAGTCCCAACAGTCCAGCTCACCATGGTGACTCTGTGTGTGTGTCAACGTGCACCCACCCCAGTCCCAGAGAAGCCACCCATTTTGAGGTAATAGGCTCTGAGGGCTTTGATGCCAATGTGTCCCAGTATCATCTTACTGTCTACTTTCTTTTTTACTTAGAAGAGTCAGCCATTGGTAGATGGGGAAGAAGGATAGGCCACATGGTTGTGTCACAGGCTGGGCAGAGATGGGATTGGCCAGATAGAAGGTCTTGGGGGATAAGGAGATGTAAAGTGTGGCTGGTCCTGCTGATTGGGTGAGGTTCAGAGACTAAAATCCAGGTGAAGAAAAGCTGCATGCTTAGAGTTGGGCTGATAGCCCAGGTGAGAGAGGAAATTATGATCACAGTGCAGGAAAGGAGTTGGAGGAGGTCCTCCCAGGTAATGGGGAGTTTGGGGAACAGAAAAGAGGGGCCAGGAAGAAAGGAAACTTGACTCCAAGGAGTGAAGCCCAAGTGAGTTGAAGACAAAAATCTCCCATCTCTTAAAAATGTTGCTTGTAGCCTAAGATCAGGGCATGCCTCTGGTTCTCGGGCTCTTGGGAAGTCACCCAAAGACAGACCCTGACACTAGTCCCCACTTCCAGCTTCACCACCCTTCTCTAGACCAAGAATCTTCAAGCAGCCCTCAGGTCATGACAGGGTCCCTCCAAGCTGAAAGTGTCTTAGATCCCCTGAGATCTTCAGGCCTTTTCTTGAACTTGCTTGGAAACCTTGTTTACTAAGACTAGAACAACCTAAAGGCCTCACCTCCCCCTGTTGCGCTTTCTAGGTAACTGTAGAACCAGAGAAAGAACCATCAGGAGTGGAAGAATTAGAGGATCTGAGCAGTGACACCATAGTGTTTCTCCTTCTGAAGGTGAAGGTGATTCTGATCTCCTGATCTGTCAGGGTGGAGAACAGAGCCCATCTCCAAATTTGAGGAGCTGAGGGCCTGGGCCTGTGGTCACGGGAAAATGCAAAGTCCTATCGATTTTCTCTTCTTCAGCCTTGTAGAGTTCTCCAGAGATGTATTTATAAGGGTGATAACTAGCCCAGATTGATTTCTTTCCTAAAGTCCCTAGTATCATGATGGAGTAGGAAGAAGGGCTGCATTACACATTCAGCTAAAGCACCCTAGGAAAGAGTATGTTTATAACTATGTTATTTTTCTTCAGACTCTGAGAATGGCCTGATGTTAGTGCATAAATGGTCCATTACTGTCTCTGTGATCCGAGTACGTGGAGTTTGGGGCTGGGGTATATGGCAGAGCCTAGGCAGGCTGCTGCTATCACCCCAAGGAGAGTAGGTTTTGTTTTCATTCCAGCAGCACTTTGAGGGACAGCCCTGGAACCTCAATTTTTTATATATGTGGTCTCACTGCCTTATCTCACACCTGAGTCTGCGTCGTTCACCAGAGATGACCTGTGTTTTGAGGTAGAGCATGAGTATGGATATATTGATGGCTGCTTAGATGGTTTTGCTCAGAACAGGTGTCAGAGAGAGTGAGAGATGAAGTGTGTGTGTGTGTGTATGTGTGTGTATGTGTGTGTGAGACAGACAGATACACTGATAGAGAATCTCTGAGGGGAAAGTATAGTGCTTCTAAACAACCCGTGACATCTCATGATGTTATTCTTCACCATATTTATATTATTTTAAAGTTCCTACCCTTGGCACGAGGGAAGTGATCAATATTCAAGCAAGTTCTCTAGAGGGAAAACAACAACCAAACCAGAATCTTCCCAACTCAGATTTCTGTGTCAGCTCATAGAATGTATCTTTTTTTTTCATGCTTTGCTCTTTGGATTTATAACTATGTTTAGACTATTCCATACATTTTAGGTATATTTTGTGCCTTCAGACACTGCAAATAATAATCAGCATTTGGATTAAAGTTGTTTAATAATAAAACTTGTCTGCTCCCAATGCTCTTTTTCTCTGGGATGAGGATATTCTGTCTGCTAGTCCCGGATGTGAACTGGATTCTGTTCCATTGGGACACACACTTGTGAGGGGAATTCTTCTCCCCAGGTGGGTCTCAGATATGCCTGGGGATGTGGACACACCCGGGTCCACTGACGCCAATCAGAGGACAGTGTGAGGTACAGACCAGGCAGCAATTCTAAGTTCTGGTTAACCTGACAAGTTGTGGAGAGCTGCGATGTGCCGCGCCTTAAAGATGGCGCCGGTTTCCGCCTTCCGCCAGTCTGCTGGCAAGCGCTCTCCATGGTAAACAAGTCCTTATTTGGCTGTGCCTGTTCCAGAGGCCTGTTTCCGCATTAGAGTAGCCTATCTGCTTTGCCCACGTGGCTCACTGAGATTGGCTGGCCTAGGAGTACTTAAGCCTGTGGGCGTTTCTCCCCGGGGTCAGAAGATATTTCAAGGTTCCTGAATAAACTGCTTGAGGAAGAACTCTCACGGGGTTGTGTCTTCCTTGCTGGTCGAGGCGGACGCGACAACAAGTGCCTTTCAAATGCCAAGTTCTCAAGGGGACTCACAGGGAGGGAGACCTGATTGTAATTCATCACACATAATGAGGATCCTTCTATCTAGGCTGACTTCAGCCAACTCTTGTCTCTCCTGTCTACACTCACTGTGTCTGCAGATAACTTGCTCCATTCACTTAGGTTTCAGAGCTGAGGGACTATCATTCGTAGAGGAACCCCAGTTCAACTTCTCAACATTTGGCTTTCACATTGTCTGCGGTACCTTGTCTCTGTGGACATTCCCGACTCCCATCCATCTCCACAAGCCTGGAGTCATCTTCCCATCCTTCAGATTTGTCTGTGCTCCACTCTCACCAGTGGCATCTCAAAGATCCCTGTGACTTCCCCACCATCCTGGAAAAACCAGGCTGACCCAGAGAGGTTGGTTTCATGGTGGAGATCTCAGCTCCTAGAAAGCCAGAGAATTCCTGCTTGTGTTCTTCCCTCTCCACTCAGCGATAGGCTTCTCCAGTGTTGAGAGAAAGCTTCTAATGGGGGGGGCGGGGAATAATACCTTTCCAGATTTTCTGTACTGAAAGATGGCTGGGCAGGAGCAGCTGCTGAAACTCCCAGGGTGTCTCTTTTTAATTTTTTTTTTTTAACAAGGTAAAACTGCCCAATCCTTACATTTTAAATCCTATATATCTTACCATAGCAAAACTAATTGCAAATCTAATTTTTTCTTTTCAAGCTCTGAAAGAAGAATAAAGATGAACAAAAGAAGAAAAGACTTCTAGTTCTAACAGCCATGGTGACAAAGGAATATTTACTTCCTGTGCCCTATAGCATTGCCTTTAAAAACTCATTTAGTTTAATAAGACATTATGGAAATTATATTACATTTTTACAGTATTATTAAATGTAATGACTATACCGTACAGCTAAATATTATTAAATATTTGATTTAATAACAGAGAAGGACAATGCTTAATGGCTACCAGGGGTCCCTGTGTGACATTCTGCATCGGACAAAAGTTGTTTAATCCTGGACCTTTGCCTTTGTTTCAAGTGAATTTTCGTTCCTGTAAGTAGGAGCTTGAGAATTAGCACCTGTGTTTTAAAGCCTTGCATTGTGCTGCTAGCTTTGGTGACTCAAGATTAGATCAAAAGCTCAAAAAATTTTTAATTGACCTTTCCTTGCTTTAGTTGCAACAAGAGGAAGCATTTCTATTCCTAATGTAACTGCTTTTTTTTTACATTGAAAACATTCTTTGATTTCATGCCATTAGCTGTTTTTTTAAAAATGAAATTATGTTTATTATCCTTACTCTTCATACCAAGAAACCCTAGATAAATAGCTCTTTCCCGTGCTGATAACTTTTAAAATTATCTTATTTTGTTCTCTTGGTGGTATTTTAGTTAGATTTTTTACAAGAGGAATGTGCAGACTACAGATAAATCAGGTGGGCTAACATCTGCTACCTTCACAGAGGAAGGGATAACTATCAATACCCTTATTGCCCCTGAAGCTTTCACAATCACTCACCTGATGAGCTTTAGAGAGATGGAAACTTTTCAACAGCAAGAAAAACCCTAGATATAGAAATTTGCAATGATGACAGGCAAGACCTGGAAGAGGGGACGCGACACCAGGCAGGCTTGATCACTTAGGGTGAGCAACCAAATGTCATTCAAAGAGAGATCAGTTGTGGGACTATCCTAGTGTATAGTTGCCAGGGGCAACCAGCTGAAAAGAAATCAAAACATTCACCAGCCAGAGACATACTAACGCTCAGAACAAGCACACACAGATGTATAGACACAGACACACTGTGTGTACATGTGCACTCGCAGGCAAACACCAAAGCCTTTGCAGATACATTCACCCTACTAGAGACATAGTGTGTATTCACAGCACACAGTACTAATGTGCTTGAGGCCTACAGGCAGGTAGAGCTCTGCTCATCACCCTAGGACAGGGAGTCTGGGGAGGAAGGAGGCGGTCGTGGGGCCTTTCTGCTCCATGCACAGTTCCATTGCAGCCATCAGTCACACACTGCTCTGCAATCTACCACCAAGGAAGGAGGCTCACACCTTGCTAAGTGTCCTCGCCCCAACAGGCTCCTGATATGCCTGGCCACCACTTTTGCCAGTCACTCCTTCCTCTGAAATCCTTACTTTCACCCAGAAGTCCCACAGTTCTCCAAGGCACCCTAACTGTTTCCAAATAAGAAATTCCACATTCATTGCCGTATCCATGACCACATATTGATTGGGTGTCATAAGCCAGGGGCTATATTATTGCCTTTATGTATAAGGACTTTTCCGCAGCTCAGCCTTGCTGGGTAGGAATTATTATTTAAAAGTTGGTGGTAGGGAAACTGAAACTCTAAAAGTTAGGCTGCCCCAGTGACTAAGAGGTGGTGCTAGCATTTATACCTTATCAGTTTGGCTCCAAGGTGGTCACTCCTGTGGCTGGAGCTGGCTCTTCCTCAGTAGATAGCACCTGTGCCGTGCCTCAGCCAGGCACCTGTGGTGGGCCTCTGTGCACCCCCAGACATGGTGGTACCAGCACTGACAGGTTCTTCACACTTCACTCTGGTGGCCTCAAGATGTGTGGCTTTGTATATCTTATGCACTCACAGGGACTGTGGCCAGTGTGGGTGAAAAGGATCATCCCTATCCCTGGGGCTGAGCTGGGGCTGCTGCTGGCTCTTCTGAACCCTCCTCATCCAGGGAAGTCAGGCTCTGCAAGGTTCACTAAGAAGAGAAGTGGCTCCTCTAGGGGTCTCTGCTTCCCAGGGGAGGAGCTTACTTTCTGTAGAAAGTAAGCTGTGTGTCAGACCATGAGAGGCCTGGGACTCAAGGTTTCTCTCCAGAGCTTTAAGATTCTTCAGAGCAGGAATTCCTCCCATGAAGTACGTAGGTAGATCTCAGAGGTACCAAGAACATTTGAAAACTATTTGCTACCTGGCTGAAATGCATCTTCTCAGGAATGGGGTTCATATCTACCCATATATTCTTAAAATTGTCTTTATTTCTCCAGAGTGGTGTCTTCAAGAGCTGAGGTGGGGAAGCCCCTGACTGAACCCCACTCCTCTGACAGTAGTGTTTAGGTGTCATGCTGTTTGGGGACTCTGCTGAGTAGAAACCAAAACAGCAGGCAAAAGAGAAGGGTGGGAAAGGCATGGTGGATAGAGTCCTTGGTAATTTGAAGTGGGCCTGTGCCACTTGCAGGACACACCGGAAGCCACAACCTGCACAGTGCTGGAGTGACATGCCTACCCTGACCCCGGTAGAAGGGGAGGTAGTCAAGACAAGGCCAGGGGCACATACTGCAAGTCATGAGATCTAGTCTGGATCCCACTTTTGCAGAAGAGATGAAGGGCAACCTCTGAGCATAATCCTTTTAGTTGTTTGACCCTCTTCTCTTTAGGTCTATGTTAGTGACAAGCCATCTCTTTGTCATTTATGAGAATCCAAGGAGTCATCCTAATAGTAGCTGTGCCAGTGTCACTGCATTATGTGCCACCATCACTGCTGCACAGGGATTACTGTGAAAATGAGGCAGAGAAATTGGGTAATTTGGTTACATGGTATATTAGCTCCATGATGATGACAAAATGCCACAGACTGGATGGCCTATCAGCAGTGCAAATGTGTTCCTTGTAGTTCTGGAGCCCAAGACCAAGATGCTGGTTCTGGGTCTGCCAAGCCTACCTCCTGGCCCATTGATGGTGTTTCCCAGGGTGTCTTCGTAAAGAAAAGAACATGGCAGCTCTTTGGGGTCTCTTTGATAGCAGTACTAATCCCATTTGTGTCCTAATTACCTCTCGAAGCCCCCTCCCCCAATATCATCATATGATGGGTTATGATTTTATGTTATGGATCAGGAGGGGACACACAGATCCAGACCATGGCACCCGGGGAAGGATGAGGTGCCTGCCTGATCCAAGTAGCACTTCTGCACTACTTTACATAGGCAAGACTCAGCACTGGGCCTGGGACAGGTGTGCACTTCCTCTGTTTTTCCAGACCTGGATGTCTAGGACAATGGAGCAGGAGAAAAGGGTCAGTGTCCTATAGATGGAGGCAAATTCTGTGCATCAACAAGTGATGACCAATAAGTGCTTTTGTGTTTTGCCATGGACCTCACTGGAATAGGACCTTTGGCTTGAAATGATGAGAAGGAACTCATAGGACTCTCTGTGACCCACAATTGCTAGAATGAGGTTTTCCTAGCTCATAGGCTCCTCTCTTCTGACAGCTGAACCTTTTGTAGAAACTCACAGATCCCAAAGGTCAGAGCTGACTTCACACAAACAAAGCCATGCAGGCTTTGTTTTTCCTTCACAGAAGCCAAGCCACTGTTTTTCCTGTGTTGGGGTGGAGCCAGATGAATCTCCATGGAGGGCAGGGAGGTTGAATGCTCATTCAGTAGGTCAGACTAGGCCTGACAGAGCTGGCTTAAAATCTGCTGTTCGCTAATTGTACATGCGCACCACTTCCAGGCCCCTCTTCTGTCCTCTTTGCTGCAGGATGGGTGAAGATTCCTGAGCTCCTTTGGGGGTCAGTGATGGTTTGCAAGGGCAGCTGAATTGGCCTTGCAAATACTCCCAATGACTGCTTCTGTGATTTGCACACCAACATTCTGATTCGGGGTGAGCTGCTCAGGCTTTCTGCGGAGCCAACTGCCAACCATCTCTTTGTGGCACGAGGATGGAGGGGAGCAGGCTGCCCTTCCTGTTCCCAGAACCTGTGTGCTTGCTTTGTGCCCCAGCCCCCACAGGAGCCCAGTGCTGGCAGCGCTTATGGCTGCTCCTTCTCCAGACCCGCCCAGGCAATAATTCTGATTGTTCTCAGAAAGTAAGTGAAAAGTAGCCTGACTTGGCTGGAGAGGTGATTTGATTGTGAGCTATTCAGTCAATGCCGTATCAGCTTCCAGGCAAGCTTCTGATGGAAGGCAGATGGGAAGGAGCAGACTTGGAGGAGCAGCAGCATCTCCTCAGCCCTTGGAAGAAGCTCCACTGGGGTCTCTGGGGCAAGGTTGCAGGGGTAAGGCCCAAGGTCGTGTGATCTGTACAACAGCAGACCTTGACAGGCTCAGATGGCTCCTGAGACGGAGCCCAACTTGTTTGTGTCTTATGGGCAAAATAGTGCACATCTTGGTAGCTATCAGAAGCACATGCGGAGAACAATGAACAGTGACTCTGTGTCTGTGCTTGAGCTCCTGCTTCTACTTGAATCCTGAAGCCTACAGTGCTTGAATCATTCCGTCAGTAACTTGTCCTCTGGATCAGTACAGTTGTCTCAGGTAGATGGTGCTTGCTGTATGCTGGAGAAAATGACAGGGCAGACTGAGATACCAGTGAGAAGCCTGCGTGGTGAGAAAGAGACAGCACATTCACCCTGAAGTGTTTAAAGAGAGAGATGGCTTGGAAAGATATACATATGGGAAGAAAATCATGGGTGGGGGGCAGAGGAGCAGAGGGTGAGAGGCAGCAGTGGCCCCTTGTTAGCACCTCAAGACCTAGAAAGGTGGTAGGAGGGAGTGTGTCTTCTAACTGTGAAAAAGCTTCCTGACAGAGCCCAATCCTGTCAGCAGCAGGGAGGGACCTTCCAGGGAAAACTGACCCACAGGGAGCAAGCTGGGGACACACTGGTGTCGCCTCAGCCTCTAATGCCACACTGAGAGCAGAGGACAAGGAACCCGCTGGGCAGTTCACAGGGAAGAGCTCCAAGGAGCCAGGTGGGGAAGAATGGAGGTGCAGAAGGAGAGGCATGTGGGGAAGAAATTAAAGAAACATAATATAGCAGGGTGCAGGGGGAGAGAAAGAAATTTCACATGCTTTCACATAGATTACTTAGCTATCTATTTTAAGTTAAAATTTATATTTTTATAAATATACATGTTTGGAGCAATAACAGTTGCATCCATCATGGGGTGTTGGTGCATGTATGGAGCATTCCTGTCACCTCGTAGGAGAACTAATTCATTCTTTCCCTGGAACATTAAGAAAGCTCCTTTTGACAAGGGCAGAAAATGAGATTTAGGTAATTAAGTGGTTTTCTCAAGCTCACCCAAATTCCATCTGCCTAAATAAAGGCTGAGCTCTTTCCTCTTTGGTTGCCTTACATGTTTGGAGGGTACAGACATGACAGCAAGTCACTCCCGCAGATCTGGGCTCAGTCACCTATGATTACAAGCTGAGACATAAGGCCAGGCAGAATGGCACCGTGACGTTCATGGAGAAGACTCATCTGCCTCATCACAGTTCAGATGGCATGACTGTGCCCTGCGAAACTAATTTGGTTTCAAGGTGGCCATTTTTTGCATGGGTGCTGAAGAGCATCAAGAAATGGAACTTTGTTGAGATGTATATAAATTGTACCAATAAAGAATTCAATTAAAAAAAAGAAAAGAAATGGAACTTTACAGGAGTCAGGGGTTTGCTTTTGAAATCACACGCTACTGTTCTCTGGGGATGAGACAATAGATGAGTCTCAACCTCTCTGGTCATCAGCTTCTGTGTAAATCTGAATGGTGAAGACAGAATTCTATCTCAGAGGATGAATTAAGAAAACTTGGAGCAAAGCAACTCCTACATGGCTGGTGTATAATAAAGTCCTCAGTCAGTGATGAACACTGTTAACATAGATAACACAGTCATAAAGGGTCCAACTGCAAGGCCACAGTTTTAGCCTATAAACTTTAAAAATTCTGAAATACATGCAGAAAGGGGCACAAATCATAAGTATATAGCTCAATTCATTTTAAGAAGATGAATGCACTTGTATAGTCCTCAGCCAAAACAAGAATAAAATATGACCAGCCCTTCTGAGGCCCCTCTTGGATACCTCCGTAGCCAACACCTCAATGACTCCAAAGATACTGCTGCTGTAAGTCTTAAATCTGTTGGTTAACTTCATCCACTTTTGAAATATGTGAGGATGGAATCAACTATAATTTTTTCATTGACTTGACTTGAGAGATTTATCTACATTTCTGTATGAAGCTCACTCCCATTGCTATAGAGGATTTCACTGTATGAATATGTTGCAATTTATACAATCTATCTTTGGTAGACTTTCACATTGCAAAAACTTGGTGCCCCAGTAAGCATTTTCTGTACTTGTGTTACCTTAATGGAGGTATGCCTTTTTGTTGGGTTTCTGAGTCATTGATTTGCATAGGTTCAGGTTTAAACATGTTTTAAACATGCTCAGAAATGGTTGTGATAACTTACTTTACCTCCAGTGCTTGAGAATTGTAGTTGTTCCACATCTTCACTGTGCTGGTCAATCCTTATTGGATTAGGAGACACCTGAGGTGTGATTGGAGCATGAGGGCACTAATCTCACCCACTGATGAGCTCATATCTGAGATGGGTTACTAGGAAACAGGGCCTGGAGGAAGAAGTGGGTCACAGGGGTGACTCTCTGGGGATGTAGTCACTTTAGTGACTATATCTGCTCTCCAACCTTTTCCTTTTGGTTCTTTCCCATCTGCTCTGCTTCCTGAATACCATGGAGCAGGCAACTTTTCCTCCGCCACTTTTCACCATTATATCTCAGCCTTGGAACAAGCTGACTATGAAATGAAACCATGAGCGAAAATAGATCTCTTCTCCTTTATTTCATGCATATTACATATTTCATCCCAGCTGCAGAAAGGTGATTAACATACTCACAGTGGCATTGTCATATACATTAATTTTCAGCCATTCTAAGGGGGAAGGCAGTAAACCTCACTATGGCTTTAAATTACACTTAGTACTACTTAGGAGCCTTTTGGATCTTTATTAGGGTATCACCTGTGTGATATGTCTCACTTTTTTGATATGCACTATTTCTGTATCTTCGGGTGAACAGAAGTTGCTGATTTAGCTGTAGGTTTAGGTTTATGTGTGAGCTTTTCACTTTTACTATATGATGTGCTTAGGCATAGTTTTACTTAAATTTCTTGTGCTTGAGGTTTTAGAATTTCTGAATCCATGCATGGTCACTTTTGGTAAAATTTCAGCCATAGTCTCTTCTTTCCCATTTGTATCTCTATCTGTATTTAGACATTTTCTTTTAAAATCATGGCACATAATTCCCTTAGCATATTTGCTGTGTTTTCTATTTTTCTTTTACTTTAACATCTTTAGCCTAGCTACTTTGTACAGAGCCATTACATCTTTTTCCTTTGTCTAATGCCTAAATCACCTATAGATATGCTCTTTAACATTTTTAAATGCCAGCTATGCTTTAAAATTTTTGCCAAGTTCCACATTCCTCGCGCGTGCATGTGCGCGCACACACACACACACACACACATACACACACATCCATTGCAAGTAATTATAAACACTTCAAAGCACTTTTAGACTCACAACACAGGTGTGTGGAGAGTACAGAGAATCTGCGAGTATCTAGCACCCCCATAAAAGCACAAGTTCCACAGCTGTCAGCTTCCAGGGCAAGAGCATTGCCCTCAATGCAAATGATGAACCCACACTGGTGCGATGTTACCCCCAGTCCATTGCTTACACCAGGCTCTGCTCTTGGTGTTAGGTATTCTATGGTTTGACAAATATATACTACCATGTGTTTTGAAATTTCTTTTTTTTTTTTTTTTGAGACAGGGTCTCACTTTGTAGTTCAGGCTGGCCCTGAGCTCACCATGTAGCCCAGGCAAGCCTTAAACTCAGCAATCCTCCTGCCTCTGCCTCCCGAGTGCTGGGATTACAGGCGTGAGCCACCACGCCCGGCTACTACCATGTGTTTTAATCCATGATTTGTGCTACTGCAATGAAGGTTGAGGCTGCATAATTTACTAATAACAGACATTTTTCACACTTTGGGAGGTGGAGAGGTCAAGATCAGGATCCTCAAGGTTCTGTTGTCTGGTGAGGGCTGCTGCCTGGCTCCAACGTGGTGCCTTATTACATCCCTGTCCAGCAGGGAGCGACACTGTCTTCATATGGACAGCAGAACGGGATACTGTATGAAGGCTTTTTCTGTATGAGCCTTCATTCCTGGTCATAAGAATGGAAATCTTCATGACCTAATTATTCTTACATGTTGGTCATTATGTTTCAACAGCCAAAATTTCTGTTTGTTTTTGAGACATGGTCTCCCTATGTACTTCAGGCTGACCTTGAACTTACTTATTAACCTAGTCTGGCTTCAAGCTCATGTTGATACCCTTGCCTCAGCCTCCTGAGTGCTGGGATTATAGGCATGAACTATTATGCTGAGCTCAACACCTAAACTTTGTGGGGGACATTCACCATAGCAACATATATCCACTATTATAGTATTCTAGAAGACAGTTTTTCTCTGCCCTAAAAATCCTCCCTACTCCTTCCCATCCTGCTCCCAATTTTCTTTTCTTTTCTTTTTTTGCTTTTTGAGACAGGGTCTCGCTTTGTAGTTCAGGCTGGCCCTGAGCTCACTATGGTGCCCAGGCAAGCCGCTGCGAACTCAGCAATCCTCCTGTCTCTGCCTCCCGAGTGCTGGGATTACAGGCGTGAGCCACCACGTCCGGCATTGTGGTATGCGGTGTTGATTGTTGGTGGGCGTGTGTCCACACCCAGCATTATATGTGGTTACCGGGGATCGAACTCAGGTCCTTGCGCTTGCGAGGCAGGCGCCAGAACCACTGAGCTAACCCTCCGGCCTGGCTCCCAATTTTCATCAACACTAATCTATTGCACTTAGTTTTGCCTTTTTTTTCAAATGTCACATCAGTGGGTTCATATAGTATGTGATCTCTTTGGATTAGTTTCTTTCACTTAGTGATATGCATTTAGGTTTCTTCCATGTGTTTCCTTACCTTGATAGTTCATTTTGTTTTAGCATTTGTCTGGATGTGCCACAGCTTATTTATCCATTCACCTCCTGAAGAACATCTGGGTGCTTCTTAGTTTTGCCAGTTATGAATAAAGCTGCTGTAAACACCCATATAGGAACTTTTGTGGACAGTGAGTTTTTAATTCATGTGAATAAATACCAAGAAGTACGATTTCTATATCATATGATGAGACTAGTTTTGTTAGAAACTTCCAGACTGCCTTAGAGTCAGTTGTATCAACCAGTGAATGAGGATTCTTCTTGTTGCTCCACATTTATGATCTCAGTATTTTGGGTTTTGTCTGTTTTAATACATGTGTAGTAGTAGCTCACTGGTGCACTGTTGTGTTAATTTGTAATACCTTAATAAAATATGATGTAGGGCATTTTTCATATATTTTGCTACCTGGGTAACTTCTTTGAGTGTTTTGAGTGTTTTTGAGTATTTTGAGTTCATTTTTTCATTGTCTTAAAAATTCAAGTTATTGGTTTCTTATCTTTGACTTTGAGTTATTTATATTTTTTCAATAACAATCTTGTATCATCTTGTCTGTCTGTTGCAAGTATTTTCTTCCAATATGTTCCCCTTCCTTTCTATGGATTTTCTTTTTTTAATATTATAAAAGAAAATCTTTATTTTTTAATTTTTTTCATAAATTGAGTTTATTGGTACATTTCAGGAATACATTATAATCACATTCCTCACTGGCAATTTCAGGAGTATATCTTGATTCTTATTTTTTTCCCATTGCACTGTTCTCCCTTCAACCATGAAAAACTTTAGTAAATATAATTTCATGCAAATAAAATTATAAATGAGACTCAATCAATTAATATACAAGCACACACCAAATTTCAATTACAGTAAGTTCTAGCTCCTTCACTAGAGGCCACTGGATATAAGATATTTCTCAGCATAATTCTCTGTAAGAAGAAATTCAAAGACTGAAGAAGACATGAAAAAGTGTTAAACTGTATTTTCGCTACCAAAGGGCCCAGGCATTTTTTTTTCCCCACTGGAATTTTGAGATCTATGCTGGACCTGTAATGCCTCTTTAATGTAGTAGCCGTTCTGAGTATCTGGAAGGCATTTGAGCAATCAGCATTGAAACAGGTTTGCTGATTTTAGAAGGATCTTGGAGTGGAAAAGGCCAACCACTACTGCAATGACACGGCATGCATATGCACATACACACACCACACAAACACATGTGCGCGCACACACACATGCATACACACACACTCACTTCCAAAGAACCTTTTACATGCATGGACTCATCATGTGCTTTGACATTAGTACTTATATTTGTAAAAGCTCCTGCACTAATTCTCTCCAGTAGTCACTGTAGAAAGATGACTGGACATCCATTCATACCACTCTCTGTGTTCCTAAAATTATACACACTTACAAACACTTTTACAGGAGCTTCAGCTACTGCTATTAGAGATCACATAAAGTACATAATTTTGGCATTTTGCTTTTCTTGATTAATTTTATATACATATGGAAATATAAATTATTTAATATTTGGATGACATTTCACAATTATAAAACAATTCATTAAACTATTTTTTTGCTGCAGTCAGGGATTTATACACATCATGATCTAAACAGAGAAATATTCCATCTGTGGAGATTCATGTTTTTTTCAAATTTGAGTATACAGTGATACCTTGGTTCACAAACTTAATTTGTTCTGTAGTTTTAGAAAAGATGGCCACATGTGTGTTTGTATGGGAAACCTGGGCATGATTGTGTTTGTCACCTGATGTAGAATTTGCAAACAAAAACAAAATTTTTCCACTGCTTCTGTTTGTGAACTAAATTGTTTGCAATCAAAAGCATACGTGAACCAAGGTAATGTTGTATTTTATTTGCTTTTCTTATCTGATGGCCTTAGTTTGCCTTATTGAATAGTTTGTAACAATGTTGAAAAAGAGTAGTGAATGGGGACACTTTTCTTCTTTTCTGTTTATAGTGAAAGAACCTAATAATTTCTTACAATCAAATACAATGCTAATTGTAGGTATTTTGTATGTGTTCTTTTCAGGTTGAAAGTGTCCCTTTCTAGTCCTAGTGTATGGTGAGCTTTAATTATCAGTGGGTATTTGTTGTCATCACAGGGCTGCACAGGGGAGGGTGAGGCACAGAATCACACACACACACACACACACACCAGACTCAGGGGAGGTTTCTGGAATGCTTCCATTTAATGAATGCAGTGTAGGGTGTTATATAGCACAAGTGGTGGGAGGGGTTTGCGGTCGCTATTGGGGATTGGTCTATGGTTGTCAGAGGAGGGGCCCAACGTTGAGGAGGACCTGGCGGTCTCTCTGGGCCATGGCGTGCCCTTAGCTCAATGCTTGCTTTGGTCTCAGTTTAGTTTATCAAGGGCCAAGAGCTCTCTCAGGACCCAAGAGACTGGTGTGCAGTGCAGTTGGCTCAGCCAGACCTGGATTTTGCCATCATCTCTTCCCCTCTGTTTAGACCTGATGTCCTCTGCCAACCGTATGACATTTTTATGGGTTTGGTCAGATAGGGTGACCCTAAAATTAGCCTGTGAGCCCATGAATTTAAGTTGGACTAGCCCATCATGAACCCCTCCCAAATGCAGCCCCAGACATTATTAAAGGTAACCACATCGAAGGCCTAAGTCCATTTGGTTGACAATGGCAGCACAGGTATCACAAAGAGAGCCGAAGTTTGTCCAAGGGTGTGTGTAGTATTTTGAGTGAGTTGATTAACAGTGGTAGCAGTGGTGATCTGGTTGTGCAAGATGATTAAAGCAGTGGGGGCTATGGTGACTATGGTAACTACAGACAATGATGGTGATGATAGCTGAGGCCCCCAAACTACGTTTCCTGTGTGGGTGAAGCACAAGATTAAACAGAGGGTGGCTGCCCAACCAGTCTTCAGTAAGGGGTGGGCACACAGGTGCTGAAAGGCTAAATTGTTGAGTTGGGGGTATAGGACACACAGTACAAGTCACCACACAAGTAAGGGGCCCCAGAGACTCCAGAGAAGGAAGCATTGGCCTCAGGAACAAGGAAGTTGGGTCAATGGTGTCGGTCTTCAGGTTGCTAGGGTAGAGAGTCAGCTGGAGGTGAGGTAGAAAAGCAGACAGAGGAAGGAGGAGAGACAGAAGTATTCTATGTGGTATCAATGGGGGACCTGGGGGGTGGATGACATCACTGACTACAGGGCAAATGGAGGAGTCATTGCCAAAGGGATGAGGAAGGGAGGAATTCCAGTTGATCATGACTAGAAAAGAGGGATTAGGAACTAGGGCTCATACTTATGTAACCATGCCCTGGGAGTTGGCAGTGAGTGCAACACACAGGAGGTCCACTAGCATTGGCCCTGGATGGGGTGGGGGTCCCTGGAGGGGCCAAAGCACAAGCTTGGTCAGAGAGGTCTTTCATATCTCTCCAGGTAGTCTTATTTGGGTGTCACAGTGCTGGACAGCATCGATGATTTTTGGGCTGTTCCTGAAGTGAGAGCCTCCTCATTTGGCTGCTTGGCGGGTCACATGGCAGTGTAGGGCTTAACATCTTTTGTAGGGAGCCACCATTCCACAGGCTAAGCTGCTTCCAGGAGTTGTGGTCCAGGCTTGGGTTGAGGTAGAGAAGGCCGGTGTCCTCCACAATTGGAGCCAGTCGTTCTTGTGAAGTGGCTTGTGGTAGATGCCCTGGAGGTGCTGGCTCAAGTGGAAGCTGGGCACCTCTCTGGGTGTGTCTTACAGGACATGCACATAGAGCAGTGGGGTCCCGGCTGGCTGGTCCAAGTACAACCGCTCACAGTAGGTGTCCCTTGGCAAGAGAGGCCCAGAGGGGTTTCGCTGAGCAGTGGTAGCAGCAGAAGGAGCCACAGCCGCACAACTCTGGATGTCGGATGTTGTCTTTGCCATTGCCTCTGGTGACTGGGGATGAGGCTGGAAATGGCCCATGGGTGGGGCACTTTAAGAGGTGGAGCGAAAGGAGGGGCCAGTGAGCCATCGGGGCGTGCCTGTGTGTCTGCGGAAGAGAAGCGGTGCAGGCGCCGTCTTGGGATGGCGCAGAGGAGTAGAGGATATTCCCACACTTGGAGAGGTGAGATCAGTAGAAAGAAGGTGGAAGGGGGTTCACATGTTAAAGAAGGGGCCTGCTGAGCCACAGGGAGAGATGTGGCCTACTGAGCTGCAGGGCGGGAAAGAGGAATTCCACACGAAGGTGGGGCCACTCACCTGAGAGGAAGCGGGCTGCTGGGCCAAGGAGAGGAGGAATTCCCCGTGAAAGTGGGGGCGCTCACCTGAGAGGTGAGGTAAAGGATTACCTGAGGGCCCCACTTTTGGGCACCAGTTGTTGTCGTCACAGGGCTGCACACGGGAGGGTGAGGCGCAGAGTCACACATCCACACCGGACTCTGGGGGAGGTTTCTGGAATGCTTCCATTTAATGAATGCAGTGTAGGGTGTTATATAGCACAAGTGGTGGGAGGGGTTTGCGGTCGCTATTGGGGATTGGTCTATGGTTGTCAGAGGAGGGGCCCAACGTTGAGGAGGACCTGGCAGTCTCTCTGGGCCATGGTGTGCCTTTTAGCTCAATGCTTGCTTTGGTCTCAATTTAGTTTACCAAGGGCCAAGAGCTCTCTCAGGACCCAAGAGATTGGTTGGGCAATGCAGTTGGCTCAGCCAGACCTGGATTTTGCCATCAGATGTTAGATTTTCTTAACTGCTTTTCTGGCATATATTGATATGATAATGAGCTTGTGATATGGTCATGTGATTGTATCACGTGTTGATACAATCCATTACATTAATTGATTTTTGCAATTGAATGAGCTTTTCGTACCTGAAATAAATACTACCTAATCATGGTATACGATTTTTATGTTGTTGGATTCAATTAACTGATGTTTTATAGGATAACTGCATGTAAGACTATATACAATTGTTTTCTAGTAATGCATTTTGCCCTGGTATTAGGGTGATGCTGGCTTCTAAAATGATTTAGAAAGTGTATCCTCTGTTCCTATTTTCTGGAAGAGATTACAGTTGCCAAATTGCCCCCGTAAATGTTTAGCGGAATTCATCTGTGACTCTATCTAGGTCTGATGTTTTCTTTCTTTCTTTTCTTTT